>CAUJRU010000326.1:600000-905519 GCA_963277665.1 Viscum album | reverse complement strand
CCATGCTTATCGACCATTGATGAGTTGGAAAGGGTAATACCTCCTTGCTAGTCAATCCTCGTGTTGCATGAAGGACCTCCATAACTAGAATCCTAAGGAGGACCTCCATGACTGATCTTCATATCATTGCAATGTGAACCTTTGTAGCGGGTACTCTAGGGAGGAACTGAAGAGCTAATAGGTTTTCCATCTTGGGGAGGACCTTCATGTTAGATGTTTGCTTCATTACAGAGAGAACACATGTAATATATACCTCAAGGAGGAACTCCAAAGTTGTTATATCTTCTTATATGGGGAGTACCTTCATGGTTACCGATTTCTAATGAGTTATAAGGGGGGATCCTTGACATTCGATCTTCATATTGTGGGGAGGACCTCCATAACTAGCTTCACGAGGTGGACCTTCATGATTGATCTTAGTATTATTGTAGGGATGACCTCCAAAATGAGTTCTCTAAGGAGGATCTTTAGTGTTATGCTTCATCTGACTGTGGGGTGGACCTTCATGGATGATGACCTTCTTTTACTACCATATGGAGTGTCACACCCCGACCCTGGTTTTCTTTTATTTTATTTATTTTATTTGTTTTTGGATGTTTGATCTTGTTGGTTGAGGTTCATGTTGAGTTTATAGATAAAATATTTGAGTTTTGGTGGTTTCAATTTATTTTTGACCCTATGCATGGTTAGTGTGAAAGGTATGTGGAGAAAGTGGTATGGTGAGATTTTGTGGCACCAACGATGTCATTACAATGTGTTTAACTCATTTAGTGAACTTTATGTGGTATCTCCTAGTTTTTGGGATCTCATTTGAGGGGTTTTGGGAAATTTCTCAGGTCACACAATTTGATAATGGTTTTCCCAAACCACGTAACACGAATCTACAAGTTTAAAAAATGTTTCCAGTATCATTTGCACGATTTGCGCATGATTTACAAAACCTTGTGGCAAAATTGTGCAACCCATTAAAACCTACATAAATTTTATTTTAAAAACCTAATTTAGGTGATTCCACCTCCCATTTGACCCCTCTCAGTTAGGTATCAACTAGAGGGTGACCCCCCTTTATTCTCCTTCATCTTGGGCCACTTTTTGGGTGATTTATCACCAAATTTTAGTGATTCTTTATGATTTTTTCATCAAATCATTCCCTTTACTCTTCTCCTCTCTTCCTCTCTTGGTTTCTTGGTTCTCCTTGGCTTGGATCCCTCTTGGATGAACCCAAAGGGAAGAGGGATGATATTGGATTGTGTTTTCTTTGATGCTAGGGTGTGTAGTTTTTCTCCTGGTCCTTGTTCTTCCTTTTATGGGAGTTTCATCACATTTGCACATCACGAGGTAGGTTTTTCCATCCATTTCCTTTCCAAAACATGCCATTTGATGCTTAAAAAATTATAATTAATTTCTAAATGTGTTAATAATTCTTGTGATGCATTATTTTGATTTTATGTGGTGTTTTAATGTTGAAAAATTTGTGAAAATGGTTTTTTAAAATGTTTCCCTTAGTTATACGTATGTATATGAATGCAAGGAGTTTGATAAAATGACAATTGATATTTTGAAATGGATTTGGGTATTTTGAGAGTGTTATTGACCTTGTTTAGCCTTGGTTGGGTCTTGGTAATTTGGTTTACGTTTGAATCGAGTTTTGTGTGTGGGTTTTGGTGACTTTTATGGTTTGAGACTTATGGTGAATGGTCTTGAGGTTTCTTGTAATTCTTGATTTAAGCCTTGGGTTTTATTCCATGGTTTTCTTTATTTATATGTATATGATTTAGGTGCAGGCATATCCATATGTGCACGGAGTGAACATATGGATAGGCACACACACATCACATCACATCACATCCCTTCCATAGACACCTGGGTCACACATCACAACCATAACTAGAGAAGTAGGGTATCATGAACATGAAGGACATCAACCACATGCCCTCCTCCTACCACGCATGATCCCCATCATATATCACATCACACAACATCACATCTCACCCATAGAAACCTAGACCAATACATCACATCTGGCCCATAGAAACTTGGTACAACACATCACATCTCGCCCATAGACACCTGATCCACACATCACTACTGAAGGAAGAGCGAGGGAGAGGGGGTAGCTAACCATCCGAGATGTTGGGGAAAATACACAAAAGTCAGCCCCTCTAAGAATTGGTAAGGTTATCCAACTTGGGTGGGGTGCTTATAAAATAACATAAACATACATGATATAGATATAACACACAATACCCAACCTAAGGGTTCACATCAAAAACACTAGAACACACCATACCACCACCACATACCAAACATAAACTGTCTCAACAACTAACACCATTATATGCATCACACCACATAAGCCACAAAACATTTTCCACTTACAACTTACATGTTTCACCACATTTACTCACTAATCCATTTAACACACATATTTGTTTCCATCCCATTTATATTCAATTACCAACCCATTCATTTATTCTTTTCATTCAACATCATAATTTATTCTACTACTACCTGGGAAACTAACACAACCACACCACATAATTGGCCCAACACACATAATTGCCACCACAACACCACACATCCACCACATCATCATGTTACATCACCCAAGACATTTCACAACACAACAAAAATCACATTTCATCCATTGCACAAACACAACTTCCATATACCACCACTATTGCACCATAACCACTGTTCCACAACCACTATGCCACATCACACAACTGCTCACACTGGATCCATGCCAACCAACCACCACATCACTGCCCCATATACTACACAACCCATCTGGTCACTAACATCAAAGCACATCAACCAAAACCACATAAAGAATCATAATAGTACATCCACACACAACATCAACATGTCCTGAATTTAGATTTATTTAGGGGATTTATCACATTACTTTTTTATATTAGCCTAAGTATTATCACACAAACTAGAATATAGGGGAAACCAATTATTATCCAAATATACATTCCTTATCCTTTTATTTAGGGTACGATCACATAAAAGCACAACAAGAGTCATCACAATATAACAACTAAAACACTAGAAAGGATACCAATAGCTGTTATTTTTAGAATTGGAAACATACATGAATAATTATCTCAACAACGTATAATAAAGTAGTAAAGCATGTGATAACTCCCCATACCCATCAATTTTCACTACTGGAAATGGGGTCTATCCCCACGCACCTATTCCCACGGTTCTTTAAACCGTGGGTATTATTTTTTTTTTCGAGCCCTTGTATCGGGCTCCTCCTCAATCTCTCCTCAATCTCTCCTCAAATCCGCGACGCATCGAGCTCTACCCTACCTCCCCAAGCCGCGACGCCGCTCCCCGACCACTGACTCCCGACCCTCCCCTCTCCTCTCCGACTCCCCTCCCCGGCCTCCGACTCCCCTCCCCGGCCTCCAACCCCGGGCTCCGACTCCCGGCTCCGCCTCCCGGCTCTCGACTCGCGGCTCCCGACTCGCGGCTCCCGACTCGCAGCTCCCGATTCGCGGCTCCCGGCTCCCGACTCCCGGCTCCCGACTCCCGGCTCGGCCTCCCGGCTCACGACCTGGACCTCCCGGCCTTCTCAGTAGTGATTTTTTTTATGCTGGAGTCCCATATTTCCTGGTAATTTCTTAGTCTTGGTTGATTTCCCATAATTTCATCATATTACCTCTTGATAATCAATTAGTGTTGTAGTCAAAGGTAGCAGTTGATGCATTCATAGGTTAATGGAGTGGTTTGATTCTAAATGTTTTTAAGCAATTTCATTTTTTATGATGGAATACTAAAAGATGAATGATATAAATATCCTGATTATCAAACCCAGTGAGAATATTTCCCCAAATTAATTTAGCATTGATAATCCTAAGATGCACTATTTTAGCCTTAAAATAGTATATATGAAGGTATGTACATACACATGTTGAGCAGTTCCGGGTGGTTGTTTATAAATCTATCAAGTTTCAGGTGTTGGCTTGGTTCCTCTTTGAGGAAGGGTACCCTTCCAATTCCTCAAATTTATTAATGCATTAATTAGTTTCTTACTACACTTTTTCTTTGTTTTTAGTTAATGCAGTGAATACATTAGATTAAATTCCTCTTAATCTTGAATTTAGTATGTTTCATGATTTAAGAGTTAAAGGTAATAAATGATTGTTTCATAAGAAATATCATGTTTATATATTAAAACCCCTCCAACGGAGGTGTGCTGTCTTCAAGTTAAAAAACAATTATTAGACTTTTAGGATTTATTGTCTTGTTGTACTGATATTTCTTTATGAATTGATGTTATGTTTGAATTATGTCATATATGACCCCTAATGGAATTAAAAAAACTAAGTTTTCCTTTTTAAATGATTAAATAACCAAGGAACCGTTTAAGTTCTTTGACCGGTTTTTATATTGGAATTACCCATGTAGAATTGTTTCCCATAATTTTCATTTTAGTATGTTGACATGTTTGAGCCACCATTCAGTGAGCCTTAGATTTAAATTTCTAAGGGTATGATTTTCTATATTAAATGGCTTGAATTATCTTTTGAATTTCAGAATGGAAATTACCCTGTATGCACAGCATTTAACCCGCCTAATGTAAGTGCTTCAATGTAATAATTAAATGTGAAATAGAAATTGTAAAGTATACTAAGTACATGAATTAGCCGTATTAGATGTAATTGAAAAATATGTTGCGTATTCATAGAACCCCTTACCATGTTAATGGAAGGTACCAGAGTGAACCTTGATTATTGAAAATTCCTTAAATGGATTAAATGAGTGGTTTCAAGCTACATGGCCTTGTCACACTAATGAAAGGCTAAGGTTGAACAAAATTGACTTATTGATTAATTATTACTTGATTAAAGGGTTTCATGCTACTTGGCCTTGTCACACTAATCAAAGGAAAGGCTTGAACCAAATGGAATATTATATGAATTCAATATCAAAGTAGGTGTGGCCTGACTCATGCTCACCTTGGATACTTGAGAGAAAGCCTTGAGCACTCAAGGACCCTATTCCGAATTCAAGGATACAACTTTCTTAGGTTGAGACCTACATAGAACCTGATCCTTGTCTAACTTTAGATGCCTGGTATGACACCATATAATCCCTCATGTATTACAACAAGATTCCTTAGATACACTCCTTGGTTCTAGAATTGACAAGTAGGTGCCATGGTTAAATCCTAGCCCAATCTTTTCTTAGACCCATTTTACCTTGGATGAACTTCTTAGACTAGATAGTCCTCTTATTGTGGAATTAGTTGGACTGTTATCCTTGGATTACACTCTTACCCCATGTGAGGCTATAGTTATTACTAAGTTGTTGACACTTGAGGTCTATGTTTCCTTGGTTATAACCTTGGAACTTCATTATTAAATATCATTACATGTTTTCTTGTCACATCTTAGAACCTCAATATCTTTCTCATATAAATTATATTTAAACTGGATAAAATTGATTAATGAAATGGTTACACATTCTGACACCAGTCAAAGGCTAAAGAAGGTATAACTGCTATGTGTCCCATAAGAACCTGTACGGGTGATGTTTATTTATCTCTCTATTATTATTCTATATACCAGTGAACTATATATTTTATACTGCACTATCTAGATTGGGCTGGACATCAGTGGTTCCATCTTATTATTATTTATATCTCACACCCTACTCAGGCCGCTATTACATTGGGATACTCGAGTATACTTTCATTTTCTCAGGACCTTGGACCTTGCTTTTCAATGTATGCTTGTAACTAGAGTTAGGAGAAAAGGACTGAGTTGGATCTCGGGATGCTCAAGGAGATCGCCCATGGGGTTTTGATGTGACTTTATTATTTTTTTATTTTATTGAAAATAATGATGTAATGTTTACTACTTTTAGATATGTATCATTACCATGTCATGCATTCATCTGTTGTTTAAACTACCATTGACCACTTTAATTCAGTTATAATAATATTTATCTTATGCTGCTTTGTCATTTATTTACTACCTCTTTCATTGTTGATTGTTATTTATTCAATTTTACCACTGTGTATATGTGATAAGAGGGTATAGTCCCCACTATCACCTCTCGAGACCCTCACTACAAGTCAAAAACCTCTAACGTATGGGGAGACTCACCAGCCCCCCTGCCCTACACAACCTCTCCCCCTCCCTCTACTGCACCAGTCCCTCCCCCTCCCCCTTCCCTTGCACCAGCCCCTCCCTTAACCCCCTGCTGCAACATCCCCTCCCTTAACCCCCTGCTGCAACATCCCCTCCCCCTGCACCAGCCCCTCCCCCTCCCCCCCTCTTGCACCAGCCCCTCCCCCTACCATGCACCAGCCCATCCCCCCCACCAGCCCCTACCCCCCCCCCCCACTACACCAGCCAGCCCCTCCCCCTCCCCCCTTCCCTTACATCAGCCCCTCCCCCCCCACATTGCACCCCCACCAGCCCCTTACCCCATGCTTCCCCAGCCCCACCACCAGCCCCTCCCCCTCCCACTTTCCCTGCTGCACTGGCCCCTCCCCCTTTCCCTGCTGCACCAACCAACCCTCTCCCTCCCCCCTGCACTACTTTCCATGTGGAGTGTCTTTTTTAACTTTTTTCTTTAGTTTACATCTCAAGGAAGACCTTTTTCTCTTTTTCCCTACTTATTCAATCATGAACTCCTCTTGTCATTAAATACTTGTCATTAAATATGTTTTGCTAGCTACTAATATGCTTTGATTGATTTAATAATAAAATTGATTGTAATGATTTTTTTAAATATGATTTACATTGTTGATTGAATGATAATTTTTTTCTTGTTATAGAATGGATAGAAGCTGGATGTATCGTACCGATCGGATTTCAACCGAGTTTCAAAATAATTTGGAGAATTTTTTAGATTTTGCATTTAGCAATGCGTCAGATGGAGGTTGTATACAGTGTCCCTGCTATAATTGTGTTGGAAGACCATGGTTAAGACGAGAAGAAGTTAGTTACCATTTAACGAAATTTGGATTTCAAGCAAACTATAATGTTTGGTTTCACCATGGAGAGACGAGTCAATCTTCGACTGTTCATAAATGAAATGAACGAAGTGACATGGAGAATTTGATATTTGATCGGTTTCCATATGTGCATCATTCCGAGAGAGATAGCATGTCGGTGCAAGAAGACAATGATATCAGTACACATGAGGAAAATGCTGAAAATGATGATGTTGACATAGTGAAAAATTTATTGGATGATGCCAGAACTCCAGTATATCAAGAATGTACTAGAATGACCAAGTTGGAATTTTTAATGCGGTTATATCATGGGAAAACTATGTATGGGATTTCTAATACTGCCATTGATTATATTCTTACATTTTTGAAGGACTTGCTTCCTGATGGTGCAGATATTCCCTCAAATCATTACATGGCATGGAAGTTAATTAAGCAGCTTGGATTTGCTACTAATAAAGTCCATGCTTGTCCGAAAGATTGCAGTTTATTTTTGGAGGAAACAGCTGACCGTAATGACTGTAAAGACTGTGGTACATCTCGATGGAAGACAAATGCAGATGGAACACCATCTCGTGTGCCACAGAAAGTCATGTGGCACTTTCCATTGATTCCCAGACTTCAAAATCTATTCATGTCTCCAGAAATCTCAGCCAATATGCGATGGCACGATGTTGAGAGAATTAAAGGAAATGATGAGCTGGTCCATCCAGCAGATGGATTAGCATGGCGGACATTTGACGCACAACATCCTGATTTTGCAGCTGAGGTGCGTAATGTCAGATTGGGCCTATCATGTGATGGTTTTAATCCGTTTGGTCAGATGATTACTGCTCATAGCACGTGGCCGGTTTTTATTCATGTTTATAATCTTCCTCCGTGGATGTGTATGAAAAAACCTTTCACTTTCTTGAGTATACTGATATCTGGACCTTCGGATCCTGGTAATGACATAGATGTATACTTGCAGCCTTTAATAAAAGAGTTGAAACAACTTTGGGATTTAGGTGTGCAGACATTTGATGCTTCTTCAAAGAATACGTTTCAGATGCGTGCTGCCCTTCTATGGACCATAAATGATTTCCCTGCCTATGCAATGATGTCTGGGTGGAGCACGAAGGGAAAACTTTCATGTCCCGTTTGTATGAAGAATACACGATCGAGAAGGCTTAAATATCGTCGTAGTTTCAGTTTCATGGGGCATCGCCGATTCTTGCCAATGGATCATCAATACAGGAAGAATCGTCAGAGGTTTGATAATAATGTTGACACTGAAGAACCACGTCAACGTATGTCAGGAAGTGATGTGCTTGATGAATTGAAAGATTTCAGCTTTTCATTAGGAAAAGGTCATTTGACATCTCGAAAGAGGAAGAATGCTGATACTGAAGTCATTTACAATTGGAAAAAGAGAAGTATTTTTTTTGTGTTGCCATATTGGTCTACTAATTTGTTACGTCATTGTTTAGACGTAATGCATATTGAGAAAAATATATGTGAAATGTTGCTTGCAATTCTTTTGAATATTAAGGGGAAGACCAAAGATGACTTCCGATCTCGTCGGGATTTATTGGATTGGGGTATTCGACCAGAACTACATCCTGTTTTTATCGGTGAAAACAAATGGAAAGTTCCCTGTGCTTCTTATGTGATGACACAGGCAGAGAAAGATCAATTTCTGGCAGTATTGGAGAATATTAAGGTTCCAGACGGCTATTCCAGCAACATATCTAAACGAGTCAACAGAAGACATTTGAAATTGAAATCCCTAAAAACTCATGATTACCACATCCTTCTTCATGAATTGATTCCAATAGCAATTCAACATTTGCTATCCAATAATGTAAGGGTGGCAGTGATTCGGTTGTGTCATTTTTTTAGAGACCTTTGTGCTAAAAGGTTATCCAAATCATTGTTGATAAAAATGCAGCAAGAGGCACCATTAATTCTGTGTGAGTTGGAAATTTTTTTTCCTCCATCCTTTTTCACTTGCATGCTGCATTTAACAGTTCATCTTCCAACTGAGACACTTCTTGGGGGACCAGTTGCTTTTCGGTGGATGTATCCCACTGAAAGAAATATGTGCACAATGAAATCATATGTCCGAAATAAGAATTATCCTGAAGGTTCCATTGTGAGGAGTTATCTGGCCTAAGAATGTATGGATTTTTGTTCAATGTATTTGTCTGATGTGAGCACAAGACATAATCGACCAATGAGAAATGAAGATGAGCAGTATGAGGAAATTCAACCCTCGTTTCCATCTCTTCCCCAAACAGGTGGAATTGTCGGGTCATATACATTGGTTACATTGAGCTCTGAAGAGCGGAATATGGCACATCGTACAGTCTTGTTTAATTGTGGTTTGTTCGATGCCTATATCAAGTAAGTAATTTGAATATATATATGTTATCTCATATGATATCATATCACATATACCTTATACTTTTATTGTCATTTTATGTAGAGAACATAAACAAATTATAAGTAGAGTTCATCGGTCTTTGCCGTTGAGAAGAAGAGAGGCTATGCATAGCCAAGAGTTCCCAGCTTGGTTGAAATCAAAGGTATGACCATTACATTAAATACCTTAAAATATAGATATATATTTAAATATATTACTCATGTATTCCAGGTATTGAGTTTACCTGCTGAATTCATTTCTCAAGAATTAAGAGCGTTGGCTTTTGGTCCCAATTCTTTGGTTCGTGACTGCAAATCTTTAATAATCAATGGATACAAATTTGTTACAACTGATAAAGCGGTGAAAATGAGAACACAGCATGATGGCGTTATGTTAATTGCTAGAACGGATTGTTATGCTAGTGCATCTGATAGTCGACCTCGATATGAAGATGTGTATTATTATGGACTGGTTGAGAAAATATTGTTATTGGATTACTACTCTCGAGGTCGAGTCACTATGATGAAATGAAAATGGTTTGATTCAATGACGCGCCATGGTACATTTATTGATGATTGCGGATTTAGAGTTATTGACATGATTCGATTCCTGCATACCGATGAACCATACATTTTGGCATCAATGGCAAAACAAGTGTTTTATGTGAAAGATCATCTGAACCCTGATTACGGTGTCATTAATGAAGTAATCCCAAGACATATTTTTCATGATGCTGGGGATGAAATTGTCACCATTGACGCCCCCATCGGTGTTAGCCAAAATATTGCATTTGATGACACAAATTGTCCCATTGTGAGGGATGATGTTGAACCTGAGGTAGTGGAGGGTAATATATAAAAGCAACCATATATATTCAGAGTTCATTCAGTTTACCTTGACGTGAGTTTCTCAGGTTGGTACTAATTTAATTACTTTAATTTACTTTTAGTTTGAAATGATATGTCTGTTTTAGTAATGTTTGGTTTCGTTTCATTTAATTCTATTTCTTTCAATTCAGAAAAGTGGTTTTAAAATGTGGTTTTAAAAATTGTATAACTTGGTTGTAAATTATCATTACTGAAAGATGTTATGACATTTTTTAAGTAGTATCTATGATTTGTAAAAATTGTTGCTAAAAAATATTTATTTCATTCTTATGCAGATTATGAAGAAAACTACAGAAGCTCGCAAGAAGAGATTATTTGATGCTGATCCTGTTAGACGTGAGCGCGAGTTGTCTTCAGTGAGTATATTAATTTAAATATTTATCTTCTGCATTACAAATAATATCAAGTTCATATTTATGATCCAATTTTTTTAGGGACATGTAACTCCAGAGAATCCTCTTCCCAGTATGGGACCGAGTAGGGATCCTCCTAGACCTAGGCGGAGCTCCCGTCTTACCACTCCCCACACTGACCCATTAGTGGACATCCATCTACCACACATGTCCGCCCTCCGCTTGAGACCCCTGGGATGTTCCCATACATGCCGCCATCATCATCCCGTTTACCCTCTTTTTCCCATTCCATGTCCACGCCGACTCGACCGATGTTCTCACCTGCACAGTTTTCATATCCATTCATGTATCCCCAGACCTACTATGCATATTCTGACATGTCTACGCCACATCCTTTTCCTACCATCCATCCTACACATATTGAGTCTGTTCCTTCAGTTTCCACTCCTGTTCATGAAGATCAGCCGGAGCATGCTGTGGAACAGATACTTCCTTCGGAGGATGCTGATCCAGCACAGTCTACGGATGCCTCACAGCCTATTCAGGAGCCTGCATCAGGTTTTTTTATTATAAATGTTTCAAATTATAGCATTTCACTTTTTTTCTATTGTATTGTCACCTAACTCTTCTCTTTTCACCTCTTATCTTATTTAGTGGGATCTTCTAGTAGGCGACGTGGGCGCACTCGAATGCGGGATGCTTGGAATCGTGAAACTCAGATTATGGTGGATTACAATTCTCAAAATCAAATGGTAGGTAAAAATGCTAAGGAGTGTAGAAGTTTCATGGCTACTTTAGCCAAATATCATGATATCGTTCCGGTGGAACCGGTCTCATGGAGACATATCAGTGCCGACATCAAGGATAGGGCATGGGCGCAGATATGGGTACGAAAATTTTATAAATTTATATTGATATTAGTAATGTATTTATATGACTTAACATGTTTGTTGCAGAGTCGATTTAACTTTCCTAACGGTGAAGCTGCCAAAGCTGCTAGGTTGAGTGATCTTGGAGAGTATTGGCGGTCATACAAGTATGAGTTACATATTGGTTGGAGGAGCAGAGTGGGTACTGAGTTAGAGGGTGTACCCACAAACCCTGACTGTCCAAAAAGTCAATATCAAAAAATGACCGCACATTGGAATACTGAACAGTATAAGGTACTACCCATCTTTACTGTTTTTTATATAAAATTTAATTTTTATTACTTGTATTGTTTTTTTGTTTCTTAGGAAGTGTCAGCGAAAAATAAAAAAAACAAATATGAAATGACATATCTACACACATTGGGGCGCACTACAATGCCCGATAAAGAGAAGCGGCTAGTACGTTCATCTGAATTAAAATAATGTCTTTATTTATAACATGTTATCATAACTTATTCATGCTTTCCCTTGGTTAGTCCATGTCTTTACCTCAATGTTTGTGGGTCTTTGTTGCAACTCACTTCAATCCAATATTTTGCATTTATCATATATGGTTGTAATTCAAATTTGTGCACTTCTTATATGCAGCAAGCTGAATTGGGAATTGAAGGTCCTGTACCTCGTGCCAAATTATTCTGCTTCAGTAGGAAAAAAAAAGATGGAACTGCAGTTAATTCACAAACACAAGATAAAATTGTAAGTTTGTTTATTTATATTTCAAAAATTTATACGAAATTCATAATTTAATATGTTTATAATTTCAACAGTCTGCCTTGGAGGCCATGGATGAGAAGGAAGCTGACAACTTAGGGCCAAATGATCATTTCAGTCAGGTGTTAGGTGTGGAGCATCCAGGAAGAGTCCATTGTAGACCAGACAAAAACATTGTCCCCTCTAGGTATTGGTCATAATCAGACTCCTCTAAGGCCTCTGAGTTGGAAAGTGCGCGTGCTGAATTAGCTGCGACAAAGAAAATAGTATTAGAGGAGCGTGAAAAAAGTAAGCTGATGAATGAACATTTCATGAAAGCTCTGTCAGTTTTGAGTCAGTCACTACCATCAGAGGTTGCTGCCACTTTTCATTCATGTATGACATCAATGCGCTCTTTAAATAATGCCTCGGGTGATTCCCATGAGGGTCCTAGTGGCGATAACGGTGGTGGCGATAGAGCTGACGAGGGATGTTGCTGATGATGTTGTTGGTGATGAGATTGCTGATGATGATGCTGACGGTGCGGTTGGTGATGATGTTGCTGTTGATGTTGCTGCTAATGATGATGATGCTGGACATGAGGATGACAGTGATGGCGATGGGGGGGATATTAATCCCCTCCATTTTTGACTTAGCAGAGAGACGTGTGTGTTGGAGTTTAATGTTTTTTTGTATTGGTGGACTGCTTGTATGTGAATTTCTTTATGCAATGAAATGCATTTTGGATTATGTTTTCATCAGGGGTGTTATTTGTCAGTTATTTAGGTAATTTTCACATGCCATTCTGTTTACTCCTTGTTTTTTCATGAACTTTCTGCAGGGGGAGGTGGGGGGGGTGGCTGGGCAGGGGGGGGAGGGGGTGGCTGGGCAGGGGGGGGAGGGGGGGGGGGGGCTGGGCAGTGGGGGGGGGGGGGGGCTGGGCAGTGGGGGGGGGGGGCTGGGCAGTGGGGGGAGGGGGTGGCTGGGCAGGGGGGGAGGGGGGGTGGCTGGGCAGTGGGGGGGGGGGGGCTGGGCAGTGGGGAGGGCAGTAGGGGAGGGGGGGGAGGGGCTGGGCAGTGGGAATCCTGCACTAATAAGTGCGAGATCTCTACAACAGGTATGTTTTCCTAAAAATTGTGGAATAAAAAACCTCCCTACCATGCATCATTTTTAATTTGCATTTACACACTATATGAATGCAGGTTATTGGTCGTAAAATCATGGAGTTGACCCCCTTTTCATCCAACATATGAATGCAGGTGATATGTTTTAACTATTGACTCCACTGTATATTGATTTTTGTGGGTCATGTCTAAGAGTTGCTAGACATACTTTGATTGTTCTCATCCCAGCATAGCGATGAACCAAAATATTGGTGAATGTGCATGGGCTGATGGAATGAATGCCTTCAATTTACAAGCATGGAGAAGAAACTTAAGAGATGTGTATCATTTATGTCTCAGGGAGGATTGATGAAGGTATTTTTTTCCCAACTAACTCTTCAACAGGATAGGATGTATGGAAGTTTATATTGTTTACAACTCAAGCAGTAAATGATACAGTGATAATCACATTCTTCATGAGTTTGACTGGTATTTCTTATCATCATATTCAGGCTTTTTATTCTGCATTTTAATCTGCACTTTAGTATTTTATTGTCATGTAGTAATAACAAAATTTCTATATGACATTTCATTGCTTATGAGTCTTATATATTCATTAATAATAATTCATGGTTTTATTTGTTGCATGTACAGATTGTAGCAAATTAAAGTATGATTACCAATCAGTGGTTTGCCATTCGATCTTTATCAAGGTGAGCTGACAAATCTATGTGCCAATCTAACACGTCATTTGAGCTTATTCATGCATGACTCATCTATGTGAATTCTTCTTTGAGTTAAGAGTCTAGCTGAAACACACTTTAGATATTGGAATCATTGAACACACATGCATTCTGAATGTCCAATTTTTTTCCTGCTTGTTGGTCATTGGTTTTAATCTAGCTTCTTTCATTTGGTTGGCATTTCCGATCACTTTTGTGCTGAATATGTTTTCCATCTGTTGTTTGAACAGTTGAAACTGTTTGAATGGTTATGTATGTAGTATGTGGGTGTGTCTCGATACGTTCTGTTTGACCAAGTATATCCTATCCCCTTATCCCATGGATTTAAATTCTGCATCTCTCACCTATTTTGTGCCTTTTATATCTTTATTTTTGTCTAGAAATAAGGGGGCCTAACCTCCACTCTGATATTGAAGCACATACATAACTCCAAACAAGTGTTCATAGCTCAAACCTCCGCTCCCACAGAATTGCCATGACCATAAAAGGCACTAAAACCAAGTAAAACAGAACCAAATGCATCCCTGAATAGCCCTCCACCCCTCATCTACCCCTCCATAAAGGATCCATCCGCATTGAGTTTCAAGCCTCTTCTGG
Organism: Viscum album; assembly: GCA_963277665.1. Classification (NCBI taxonomy): domain Eukaryota; kingdom Viridiplantae; phylum Streptophyta; class Magnoliopsida; order Santalales; family Viscaceae; genus Viscum; species Viscum album. The sequence continues at coordinate 890,831 of CAUJRU010000326.1, read as the reverse complement.
GTGGAGTCCGTCTCACCCTGCTTCCCCGGGTGATGCTGTTTGCACCCCCAAAGTGTCCTGGCTTTGGGATGATTTTTTTGAAGGACACCGACCCTTCACTGCCCCGAATAAAAAACTCCAAATCGACCACCTCTAACATTCATACAATATTCCACATAACCCCATAGGGTTGTATCCCATTTGCTGTGGATAAAAAGGTGTTCTGTGGTTTCCACTTCGGGGAGAGGCAACAATGGCAGTGTGACACAGTGCTAACGCCTCTACGCTGGATGTTCTCATCTGTCATGGAGTGCCCGATGCTGAATGCGCCAAGTTAGGATGTTGTGATTGGTTGGGATACCTTTGCACCACCGGTTTTCCGATATCTCGTCGCGTTCCGTTCGTTCATTCAAGGAGGAGCAGTAACCACTGCTCAAGAATTTTCCAGATGGAGAAGCTATGAAACAGCAGCTATCCGATTCGTCCACCAAAAAAATAATGTGAAATATCTGCCTCTTCTCGGGGATGATAATGGCTTCAATGAGGCCTCGATGGCAACTGGCCTCCCTAGAGGTCATGTTTGGAATAGGGCATCCCAGAAAGTAATGTTTGGTGCCTACCTATTTAACATTCCATCAGTTTATTTCCCCACTCCAATCACCCAGTGAGAATGCTCCTACAAAATGGAAAGATGAGACAACATTCATTTATCCAGGTTGGACAGGGTCCACCTCTTGCGCGGCCAATCCTCCCATTTAGCGCCTTATCTACTGAGCATAAACCTAGCCCAGAGAGAGGACCCTTTGATGATCTTCCACACAAGCCTTGCCTGCATGCCTTGCATGGTTTCCGTAACATTATGAAGACCGACACCACCCTCGTCAATTGGTTTTTTCATGCGGCTCCAGGAGGCCCAATGGCATCTCCCTAGCTAGTTGGCATCCCATAAGAAGGACAACATGTTGTTTTTGATCGTAGATATTGTTCCCTTGGGTGTGATAACTGAGAAAATGTGCATGGGTAGTGGGGAGGGGGAGGGGGAGGGGGGCTGGGCAGGGGGGAGGGGGGGGGAGGGGGAGGGGGAGGGGGGCTGGGCAGGGGGGAGGGGGGGGGGGAGGGGGGAGGGGGAGGGGGGCTGGGCAGTGGCCGGGCGGGGCAGGGGGGGAGGGGGGGGGGGCCTGGGCAGTGGGAGGGGGGGGAGGCGGGCTGGGCAGTGGGGAGGGTTGGGCAGTGGGGAGGGCAGTAGGGGAGGGAGGGGGAGGGGCTGGGCAGTGGGAATCCTGCACTAATAACAAAATTTCTTTATGCAATTTCTTCTTTCATTTTTTCTACTTTTTTTCAGCATTTTTTTTAGTTCTATATGACATATCATTGCTTATGAGTCTTATATATTCATTAATAATAATTCATGGTTTTATTTGTTGCATGTACAGATTGTAGCAAATTAAAGTATGATTAGCAATCAGTGGTTTGCCATTCGATCTTTATCAAGGTGAGCTGACAAATCTATGTGCCAATCTAACACGGCATTTGAGCTTATTCATGCATGACTCATCAATGTGAATTCTTCTTTGAGTTATGAGTCTAGCTGAAACACACTTTAGATATTGGAATCATTGAACACACATGCATTCTGAATGTCCAATTTTTTTTCCTGCTCGGTCATTGGTTTTAATCTAGCTTCTTTCATTTGGTTGGCATTTCCATCACTTTTGTGCTGAACATGTTTTCCATCTATTGTTTGAACAGTTGAAACTGTTTGAATGGTTATGTATGTAGTATGTGGGTGTGTCTCGATACGTTCTGTTTGACCAAGTCTATCCTATCCCCTTATCTCCTTAGGATCCGAATTTGGTAAGTGTTTTCTCATAATGGAATTGAAATATTATGGTGTTCCCAGGAATAATCAGTTTTCTTCTTCTTTATATCACTTCATCTTTATTTGAGTAGTGGGGAGGGGTGCTGGGTAGTGGGGAGGGGGGGGGGGGGGGCTGGGCAGTGGGGAGGGGGGGGGGGGTGCTGGGCAGTGGGGAGGGGGGGGGGGGTGCTGGGCAGTGGGGAGGGGGGGGGGCTGGGCAGTGGGGAGGGGGGGGGGGGGGGCTGGGCAGTGGGGAGGGGGGGGGGGGGGGCTGGGCAGTGGGGAGGGGGGGGGGTGCTGGGGGAGGGGGGGGGGTGCTGGGGAGGGGGGGTGCTGGGGAGGGGGGGGTGCTGGGCAGTGGGGAGGGGTGCTGGGCAGTGGGGAGGGGGGGGGGGTGTGCTGGGCAGTGGGGAGGGGGGGGGGGTGTGCTGGGCAGTGGGGAGGGGGGGGTGCTAGTGCTGGTGCTGGGGAGGGGGGGGGTGCTGGGCAGTGGGGAGGGGTGCTGGGCAGTGGGGGGGGGGGGTGCTGGGGAGGGGGGGAGGGGGTGCTTGGCAGTGGGGAGGGGTGCTGGGCAGTGGGGAGGGGGGGGGGGGGGGCTGGGCAGTGGGGAGGGGGGGGGGGCTGGGCAGTGGGGAGGGGGGGGTGCTGGTGCTGGGGAGGGGGGGGGGGGGGTGCTGGGCAGTGGGGAGGGGTGCTGGGCAGTGGGGAGGGGGGGGGGGTGCTGGGGCAGTGGGGAGGGGTGCTGGGCAGTGGGGAGGGTGGGGGGGTGCTGGGCAGTGGGGAGGGGGGGGGCTGGGCAGTGGGGAGGGGGGGGGGTGCTGGGCAGTGGGGAGGGGGGGGGTGCTGGTGCTGGGGAGGGGGGGGGGGTGCTGGGCAGTGGGGAGGGGTGCTGGGCAGTGGGGAGGGGGGGGGGGGGTGCTGGGCAGTGGGGAGGGGTGCTGGGAAGTGGGGAGGGTGGGGGGGTGCTGGGCAGTGGAGAGGGGTGCTGGGCAGTGGGGAGGGGGGGGGCTGGGCAGTGGGGAGGGGGGGGTGCTGGGCAGTGGGGAGGGGGGGTGCTGGGCAGTGGGGAGGGGGGGTGCTGGGCAGTGGGGAGGGGGGGGGGGGCTGGGCAGTGGGGAGGGGTGCTGGGCAGTGGGGAGGGGTGCTGGGCAGTGGGGAGGGGGGGGGGGGCTGGGCAGTGGGGAGGGGGGGGGGTGCTGTGCAGTGGGGGGGGGGGGGGTTGCTGGGGCAGTGGGGAGGGGCTGGCACCACAAGATCCTCCCCAAATGGAAACATAAGTAGTCCCTACTCCCCACAGGACACTTTGGGAGACACATTTTCTCATCCACAGCCACTGGTTGCTCTACTCAAGGAGTAGACAGATTCAAATGACATTAACTAGCAGTATCACATGTTTATTTGGAAGCTCTCCCTATGGTATAGAATTCTACATCACAAAGCTATCACCAAACCCTTCAACAATGATACATTCATAGCATTGTGTGTCAAACTGACCTAAAATTTCATCCTTTGTGTGTCAAACTGACCTTACTTTTTTGGCGGTCATTCTTTCTCTTTATTATGATTTGACTTTAATTTAGTGCATGTCATCATGTTCATCACTTAAGTGGTCAAGTCAATTCACTATGGTTTTTTAGCGCCTTTAATTAGGGGTTCACTACCCTCACACTTGTCTTCTCAATTGCACAGAAAATCAAGAAGTCACTAAAGAGTTCTGCTCACAATCACACCAATCACCATTCAAGAAGTAAATTACATAGCAAATCAAGAAGTCACTAAATAGATCTGCTCACAATCACACCAATCACCATTCAAGAATGGAACTGGAAGATAATATTAAGCTGTTCATCTTGGATCAATTTTCTCCCAGCAACGTGGTGTTCTTGCGTCACATTCTTCTCTTCTCTGATGCATGGCTCTCTTTTGTGGGGCATTCTCTCTTCTCTAGTTCATCGACCTACCTCTTCTAGGGTTTATTGTATAAAGCTGACCCTTGAAAACACTATGGAATGTATATATATTTCATTTGTTTTATCTTATTCTTTCCATATTCACCATCTCTATTTACAGCTGTCCTGCAGTGTTCAAACAGTTTAATTGAACGTTTGGAACAAACTTCCACCGTAGCATCACTTATTAACATTATTGTCTGTCCTAAACAGTGTTGACCTGCTTTGGAAACCATGTAGTCTATAAATGATGGTCTATAGCATTTGTTAGCCGAACTTGAACTGTTAATGAGCAGCTCTGTTCGTTTACACACCTATCCACAACTAATGCAAAGTTGGTTGAAATGGCATATATTAAAAACCAAATGTTTTCAATCCTTAAATATAATACGCTACTGCAAAACCTTACTATAAAACAAAAATAACTAAAATTAGTTTGGCTGAATTGAATTTCAGATCATTTATGAAACTTGTCAGCCCAATTTAGAAAAGGGAATAAAAAATGTGCCCATTTAACTGAATTGCTAGAGCACACCCTAGTTCTTCTTCATCATATCAAGGTCACGCTGCCACAAATTTTTGCTAGATGTTTTCATTTCCATGGATTTTATTGATGTTTTAATGCATTTTAATTTATGCTGTGCAGCTTGCAAGTTTCTTTTATTATGAAATTCCTGTCTCCAAATCACTATTCTTGTTGAACATCTTTAATGCAATATCCATTATTCCCATTGTGCTGGTAGTATCTGTATTGCTTCATTTTTTCCCTGCGGTTTCAAGCTATAGCCATGTAATGTTTTCAATGCCTATAATTAGACTTATTTTTAACTTGCACATTGTTCCATGTAGGATGATCAGAAATTTGTTAAGCGGAAAACAGAACTTGGCGGAACTTTCTCAATTGCAAGCTGCATACTTTTTGTTCTTATATTTTGTTCTTATATTTTGTTCTTATATTTTGTTCTTATATTTTGTCTTCAGGTAGAATTGCAGAGCCTGCTGCCAGGCCTGCATTGATGCGGGGGACATTGCAAATACCCACCGTTCATTTGAACCGTGGAAATATTCTGGCGCTGGAAACATGTGTACCCACGGTTTTATAACCGTGGGAATACATATATACCCACGGTTCAAGTGAACCGTGGGTATATTCTGGAGCTGCAAAAAACTATACCCACGGTTATAAAACCGTGGGTATACATATATACCGGAGCTGCAAAAAACTATACCTACGGTTATAAAACCGTGGGTATACATATATACCTACGGTTCAATGAACCGTGGGTAATATAAAAATTTCTGGGTCTATACCCACGGTTTTTTAAAAACCGTGGGTATAGGGCTATTGCGACGGCATTCCAGCCCGCGGTTGGCGAAACCGTGGGTATACCCTATACCCATGGTTTCAAGGGCTATACCCACGGTTTGAAACCGTGGGTATAGGTGCAATTTTCAGTAGTGTTTAGACATTACAATTAATTATATGATTATGTCGACCCTTAATATCCACCCAAAGGTAATAAAAAGCATGAATATATCACACATAACAAGTAAAAGAGTGAGTATGAGGATCCCTTACCTCAAATAAGCTTTCTAATCTCGTTGCGCACCGCAGGGTGAAAAATAATTGCCCAAAAACCACCGCCGCACAAGGAACTCATGGATAAACATACACCACACCCAAATATCCTAAAAATTAATCCCAAATCACAACCCAAACCAAAACAACATCAATGCAATGAATCCCCAGAAGAATAATGGAAGAAAATAACTAAGAAAGGGAGAATAACTTACCATGGATTGCCAATGGGGATCCATCAGAACCAACATATCAAAGTGGGAGGAAGAGGGATAAAATTTCTCCTTGGGTCACCTAGGGTTCCTCTAAAACAAGAGTGAAGGGTGGATACCAAATGAATGAGAAATCATCCGAACAAAATAACTTAAAACCTAGAACCCTGCCAAGTTCACATCGTGTAACATTTACATGGTGTGTAAACCATGGGTTTTTCAAAATTTTCACCTTTCATCGAAAAATTCATCACCTTGGCCTTTAAATCCTGAATTTATTACATGTCATGTAACACCCCATGAACCATCCTTTACAATACATGAACCTTCCTTTCACATCGTGTAAACTTTACACAACATGTATTCCTCTCGCCTTCATCCTTTTAACAGCCAACACCTCCATCCTTGCTCTAGGACTCCTCAAGCCTCTCCCAACACACCTATGAAACCTAAAACTGACAAAGTAATGAACCAATAGGACACAAAACATTACACATTTAATCACTTTTTTTGATGAAGGTTTATTGTTTGGTGTATTTATTTATGAATTTATTTGATTTTAGTTTAAATCAGAATTTTTTTAGGTTATGTACTTTGGGGATTTTTTAATTAGAAGTGTTAGGATTCCATTGAGAGTTCTTTATGTGTGTTTACTTTAGATTTTAAGTTTCCTTATTTCTAAATTTTATTTCTTTGGGTTTAATTATTTATGAAAATTGGTTCATTATTTCTAAGGAATTATTTGGTGGTTGTAGGACTAGGATGTGCATGCCAATGGGTTATTTAGGTAAGTGGTCTTAACCCCCTTGTATTTACTTGGTTTATTTATCTATTGTAACCAATAATTAATTTCTAAACATTTAATAAAATTTAAATAACGATTTTACAATATATATATATATATATAAGGTTTTTAAAGGAAATTTTCATGTTAAATTTAATTTTTATTTTTGTAATGTTATTGGAGCATGTTTCATTATTTCTATTATATTTTATACTTTTAATATCCTATTAGTTGTCTCATACGATTTGATAATTTATGGATAAATATTTAATTAATATCACAATTATATATAATCAAAAGTGAAAATTTTATTTTATTTGTTTTATTTAAAAGGAAAGTTGATTTATAGTGTTTATAATTATTTCACCTTGAATACCTTTGATTATTCTTATTATCCTTTTCATTATCTATAATTGATTATAAAGTTATGTATTATTAATATATTTTTCAATATTAATCTTGTTTCTCTAAACTCCCTATGTTATAAATTTATAAATGGTAAGTCATTTCTTTCCATAGATAAACTAAATGATTTACAAGTCAAAGAACAACATTTAACCTTCAGTTAAGAGGTTATATCACTAGTGATGTAATGGATGGGTTCCATGGATTATAAAGGGATGATTTAATCTCTTAATATTAATATAATTTATTTAAAATCAATAATTATTTAACATTAGATAGTTCTATATGTCAAATAACCTTTCATATGACTGGGGCAGTTAAGGAGACAACATAGGTATGGGTAATTGGTCAAAAAGGTTATCTTATTATGTGACTTGGGATAACCCTTTTGCATGGTAACTCTTTTAAGGTGGGGTTATCCATTTAGTTTTCTCCTTTTATTTTCTTATTTTTATTCCTTATTATTGTATGGTCCATCATGTTTTGCAACTTTATAAAAGTTATTCTTGGTTATTTTTAGTTAGAAGATTTTATTATTTTGGATTATTATTTGTTATTATATCTTTGATTTCAGCTTAAGATTCCTTATTTACTAATTGGTTCCATTGTGATATTTGGTGTGAGACATGTTGATGTGGGTGTTGTTTTAGTTGGATGATTAGGTCAGTGGTATATAATATCTTGAAAGCGTGAGATATTATTGTGGTAGTTAAATAGAGGAAAAAACCTATAGTAGTTTAGTAAGGCCAAGAAATTATGTTTGCCTGAGGGTTTATTGAATAATTGACGTGATAATGATTCAGGATATCGAGTGGGGTAATATGTGACCTACTAGTGTTAGTTTAATGATCCCAATAGAAGTATATTATATCATCTTATTATAAATACATGTAATATAGTAAGAGAAATATCTTTGGTGGTTAACTATCTTATGGTTAGTTGGGGTGGATTATAATAAGTTGTAATTAATTATTGGTCATGTTAGTATTCATGTTCCTTCCTTTTATTTATATATCTTATGATTCCTTCATGAGATCCCATACTTTATTTATTGATGGGTTATAATATGCTAAATTTTTGTTGGTCTATTAGTCTATCACTATAATTTTACTCACATTATTATTTATTATCATATTATATTGTGTACATTGTTTTTTTTTGATTTTATGAATTTTAATTGTTTATACCCATGAAGGAGTGGCAACCCTCCCAAATGTTAGTATATTTTTAGGCATTGTTGTAAATTTTTATATAGGTTCCATTATCATTGTAAGAGATTGACTATTACTATATATATATATATATATATTTGTTTTTCTACTATACATATGTTCCCATGAAACATGATTTGTTTTACCCTATATAGATATACCATCTTGGATTTTAAGTTATGATCAAAGAAAGTATGAATCCTCCTAGTGGTGTAAAAGTTAATACGTAGTGCTTTTGATATGACTTCTCCTGATGGAACAAGATAAGTCTTTTATTATTCCATGATTATACTTTGTGTGATCTCTAGAATAATATATTTGGTTATTTGTTTTTAGTTAAAAAATTATTTTAAATAGATAAATTCTATAGACACATGCACATGTATACACTTGATTATTAACATATGGGAGTTGAGGTATTTTGGTGGTGCCTACTTGGTATTTGTGCTCACACCTTACATGTGCACCTTGGTATGCATGTAGTTTCACATGGGCCATTGCAGGTATGAGAAGGTATGTTAGGATAACTACTTAGATAATATTTGGGTTAGCATAGTGTTAGTGTAGTGGAGTAAGACTCCATTGAGAGGTGGATTGTGGGTGTCCAATATTTTCCAGTGGGTATTATTTTGAATATTACATGAAACCACTTCATTCTCTCACTTTTATTTCTATAGGCATGGAAAATATCTTAACATATATGTTGTAAATTTTTAATATTCCAAAAAAATTAATGGGTTATCTCTAATTTTTAGTAGAAACTGAAAAAGAAATTTATTGTATTCAAATAGGTTAAGTCATTCCCTAATAATTTCCCCAAACCCTCGGTACTAGTCACATCCACCGAGTGACTGAGGAACACATTTTTGCTACGTGGTAATCCAAACCGGGTCAATGGAAGGTCCAGGTTGGGGTGTTGCATTGATAACATGTGAATATATTCCCATTAAAAATCAAATACACACACTATATAAAAATAAATTACAGTGGCTCATCCCAATAATAGTTCTTAAACACAAAATCGATAAAAAATTTAAAACCAATCGCACCCATACAATTTGAAAACAATTTCTATTTCATAGAAAAAGATAAGTAAAATTTCACAAATTGCATTTTTTTTATTTCAAAGTCAAAGTGATAATGTACATGTATAGAAACCAAAATCCATTAACCAACAAAATTTCATAAAATATTTTAATTTCACTAAATAATACTTTTAAAACTAGAAAACATTCATATAACCACTTTCTACTATAAAAACTTCAATTTTTTTCTTAAAACTCTTTAACCCCATAATTTTTTTGATAAAAAAATCAATTATAAACACCGTGTCTATAATATATAATTTAACAAATCAAATACAAATTCACAAAGGTTTATCCAAAATTATAATTCTTAAAAATATCATCATTATAAATACAATTTCATATAAAATTATTATTTAGAATCCAAAATATCATTTTAAATATACATAAAAATCTATGTGTTGACACTAATTTCATGAAATTAAAACAATTACCACAAAACAACCCAAATTTTAAAATCTCAATGTATTTTATTATGAGTTTTTGAAAAAATAAAAAAAATTGTTCTTTTAAAAATGCAATTCAAATGCACATAATCACATAAATTTATAACAAAACTTTAGGAGGGATTATATGATCAAAATAAATGAAAAATAAAGTTTTCCATTTAAGTATGGTTTTCATGCATAGTTAGAAAAACCATGAAACAACTACCATAGTGAATTTTTCAAAATGAATGGTTGGGTAAACCATTCACCGACTATAAATCTGGTGGAATTCCCATGTTGAGGGACACTTTTCACAATTTTTACCCTAAATTATAATGGGAAGTTTATAATCCATAAAACCACTTAATTAGGGTATGTTATAACTTTATATTAGTCTAAATTTTACCCTTATATTCATATCACAAGTCTCTATGTCTTTAGATGATAACTTAATCAAAGTGACTAAACATTGATCCAAATAACCAAACAACTATATATCCAAACCTAAAACCACACTTTCACACTAAAAAATCTTAAAGTAGACTCAATATGTACTCTAAAAAAATATCCAGTGCCTAAAAATCATTATTTAATCCACTCTAAAAAAGCATTCATGTCCCTAAACTCCAAGATAAAGTAAGGCTTATCATCCACCATGAAAATACCACAGTCTAATGATTTTGAAATTTATTCCTAGCATGACTGCTGAAAAATTATCCTCAAATACTAACTAACATATAATGATACACCTCCCATATGAATTACCAAATTTCAATTCATTCTCTAGTGATTCACCTACTCATACCCAATCATTATCTCCTTGTACATAAGACTATGTGCCCATATGAAAGAAACTATTTCTTAAGGGTATTATTCACCTTATACAACCAATTTGTATTCACCATAAAAAAAACTCATAGAAAGTTCCACTAAAGAAACCCATACCCCCAATGGAGTATAACTAAGTGTGAGCCATGACAAGACAACAACCAAATAAACATGACTGTCCCCAAACAACTAAACAAACAAGAAAAACAAGGTATGTTTAGACTAAAAAATAAGAAATATTCATTTGGTTCACCCTAAACATAACTAAATCATTAGAATATGTTAATGTTACTATTACCTTATAGAATCCATAATCAAATACCAGACTAATTAAAGAAACCCATATAATGACTATAACCAAGTAAAACACACTTACTAAAACAATTTTATTATCCCATAGTGGTGCTTCCTACCATCCCCCCATAACTAAATTAAATCAACCAAGGGTCAAATTTCTAAAAATTCCACCTCCTAATATATCTTACTCATGACTAAGCACATTACCATATTTATCCCCATTTACTCACACTTACCAAAATATAAATACTAAAACCAATATTTTCCAAAGTATTTGCTTTGGAAAATGACTTATTTTTCCTTGTTGAATTTTTCATTTCTTTCCAAGAATTTTAATCTAACTATTAAAAAAATACACATATACAATATTTACTTTTCAATATCAATTAAGTCATTATGTAAACCATTTTGAGTTTTAAACCAATCATTTATATGGTTTCCCCCAAAAAATCATGAATTTTATATTTTTATGACTTTTAAACCACTATTAAAGTTGTAAAAACTTTATAAATATTATTCACCTATAAACCAATACACCCAAAATCACCCATACTTGAAATGATCCAATAAATCTAGTTTGAAACATGAATAAAGAAATTTTTAACACTCACAGTCACCTAGTTTGAATCCCACAACTACTCTAGTTTTTGGAATTACTAGAATTAACCACAAAACATTTAACAAAACACACCCTTTTCCAACCCAAAATACTAGTTAAGTCAAAATTAATTTGAAAACATCATTCCATTTCCAATAAACCACAAGGAAATTACCTTTTTAAATAATATTTTTTTTTTTATTTTAGGTAAGGAAAATAATATAAAACACATTTATTCAAATATTATAGTGTCAACACTGAATGGAAAATCAAGAAAAAAGTGGTTCCAAATGTGTTTTCGATCATAAAATGTAAGTAAAAAATTTTTAAAAAACATTTCACCTTAAAAAAAGAGTTATTGGTCTTTTTTATCAAGACAAACCAAAATATAATTAATTCTAACCAATTAAAAATTATACACTAATCTAAAATATGATACTATTCTATTACAAAAATCAAGAAAAAAACATATCAATCCAACTTTATTCTTTTAAAAAAGAAGAAACAAGGAAGAACAATATCATTTAAAACTAAAACCTCCCCATTTAATTAAAATAGACATAGAAACTTCAAGAACCTGATTTTTCTATGAGGTATAGATCCTTTAATTTTTAGTGTAACTCTTTAGTTTTCACCTAATATGAATGAATAGTGAGGCTATGAAAGAAACAAGGGTGTCTGTGTCTTGTTTGGAACCTGGAACCCCAGTCGGTTGAAGAAACCTCTAGGCTGCACAGTTATTAGAAACCATGCATTCTAGTATGTATAGTTTCTCATAACTATGTGGGTTGTTTAGTGAGTAGAAGTGGACTGCACAGTTTTTCCAAACCATGCACCCAGGGATGCATGCCTGTGAAAATGCTCTATAGTTTTTAAAAGAGGTATATAACACAGTTTTTGTAAGATTTTCCAAACTGTGTGCATACATTGTGTGGGTAATCTCTTTAAACATTGGTCTAAGAATGGTTAGTGCACAGTCTGGCTAACTATGCATCTAAACCATGTTCCCCTTTAAAGTGGGGTAAAATTACTATTTTTTCCTTAAGGGATTATAGTTTTAACACTCCTTTTATTTTTAATTTCCAGCGGACAGGAGTCTCATTTCTCTCTCATGGAACCTCATCCTAATCCCCACCTAGGTTCTTGGATTTCTTTGTCATCTAACCTCTAATTATAGATCTGATAATCATGTTGGATTCCTCTTGATAATTTCTACACTCCGTAGGATCCATTCATCATTTTCCCTTGAAAACACTATTATGATGTAGGCTCTTATACACTAATTTCAAGGTGTTCGTCTGTTATTTTATTTTCTTTCGATCTAGGCCTAACTAAGGGCTGATATTGGATGAGGAGAGTACTACAAACATAAGTTTGGAAGTCTATGAATTTTCCCTAAAATTATTATATTTTATAAATTGTCGTCTTTTTCCGCACATCGGTTTCACCAGGAGATGATTCTAAAATTCATATTACTTAATTATAATCATCTAGATTGTGTTTTAAATCCTTAATTATAAATGTTATTTATGATATTGGAGGTCAGGACCTCAAAGATGTCCACCCAATTAGGGTGTGTACCATGTCATGTCTTTTTTCCCTATTTTTAATATTATGTGAGACCACATTTGCATGTGATTTCACTTGGCCTTATTAAGGTAAGTGTTTGGTCTTAATTAAATAAATTTATAAACTGTTAAATGGTAAGTATATTTATAGATATAACTTATCATAGTTAATTATAATATAATTTCTATTTATTTCATGTCCTCTATCCCTTGTCGTGCTTAAAGAAAGGCAATGAAATGAACCTATTAAATGTTTATAAATTAATGTGATACATGGTTGCATTTCCCTGATGCACCTTGTCATGATTATTTAAAGTTAATGGAATAAACCTGTTAAATGATTAAATGGAATGATTATTACATAAACCTTAATTACATATGATATAAATGGAATGAGTATAAGGTGCCTATAGATTTAGACCTTTTAGTCTTAATAGAAATGGTCAGACTTGAGCCAGCCTTGGATTCCTGAGGGAATGACTTGAGCACTCAGAGCATGCCATTATGATTCAAGGAGTTGGTTTCCAAGGGAGATACCCACCTTGGAACACATTCCTTGTCTATTATATGATTCCATACATGATGCAATTGGATCCATTCACTATCTTTTCTGGATATTAAAATTCCTTGGATACACTCCTTGGATTCAAATTGACGTCTTCAGACACGCAATGCCATGGATTCAACCCATTAGGCCTAGTCATTATTATCATGAGATTACTATGGATGAGAGACATGGAATCAGCGAGACTCATTTATAGTGGAATTCCTTGGTCATGCCCCTTATATTACACTAAAAAACTTTATATCTAGACTGTATGAGTTATTTTTATGAGTTGGTTGACACCAGATGTCAAGGATTCCTTGGTTTCACTTTAGATCCTCTTTCATTATTATTATGATCTATCTAGGTATTATTGACACCTTCACATGATTTATCTATATAAACTGAATCTTATTTTAATTAATTAAATGGTTACATATTTAGAAACCAGCTAAGGCTGAAGTAGGTCTGAGTTAGTTATGGCATTACTTTACATTTATATGCTTGGACATTGTTCAGTTTATATACACAGACTATATTTGTATAGATGTCATTGGTAGTAGCCTAATGATATTTATCTCACACCCTATTTAGGTCACCATTAGTACCCAGGTAGATTATATAATCACATGTGTGGATAAGGGGAAGCCTCCAACTTTGGACACATGACTTGCTTTAGGATGGGAGATTGGTAGCAGATGACCAAGCCAGATCTTGGGATGCTTGGATAGTTTTTTCCTTTTTTATCCTTTTGTATATCATATATTATACTAATTTCCTACTTCCATGTATACCTGATTTTATTTTTATAGAGACATTCCATCATCATTTTGTATATGATATAGTTTATAATTATTGATATGGTTATTCATTACATGGTTGATCATGCTTATTTATGTTGCTAGTTTTATTCATTATTATATCTCTTATGCTATTTATTCATCTGCTATATCTCCTCTATGATCCACTCTGATCAGAGGGAATAGTTTTCCCACTACCACACCCTATTCCCTTGCTGTTATTCGACAACCTATGGTGTACAAGGAGACATGGTTGAGGCCATGTGGCTGACTGAGTACGGTTACGCAGGAGTGAACCAGGGTTGAGACATCACAAAGTGGCATTCAAGGTGTTTATTTTATTGTCTAACTATTGGGAAATTCAGACAGGAGATTAGGAAAATGTTGGAACTCGGTTATAAGCCATGTTTGGGAGCAGCTAACCCATGTTTGGGGTAAATACCAAGTTTCCTGGGAATGAGAAATTTTTGTTCTATTTTCATTTATTACAGTTGATAAAATTTCATCATTAGGTGATGCACATGAATTATGATATTTGTATGATTTATGGATATTTTCCCTTGGCCTATTATGGAAAGGAGTATTGTTACATGCATCATTATAGACACCCAGGATTCACATTCCATGCCATCTAGTTGAATTTCATTACTTTCATTGCCTATGTTGCCTATGATTGTCAAGTATTCCATGGTTGTGATATATGCCTATGCTACTAACATATTCCATAGGGAAAGAAAATTGGTTGTTTAAAATGTTAGAATCAATCTAAATAGTGTTTTCCTGTATAGATTGATGGTGACGTCTTAAATAGCCAATTTAAACCCATGTAAGCTATGTAACCATAGTTACATGAGATGAGATTTGATTGTGATTACATGATTACCAATTTCAATTATAAGGTGTATGGGCCATTATAAATTGTAAGGGGTAATTTATCGAGTCGATCCATTATATTTTTACCCGCTGCATTTCGAGATCGAATATATGGAGGGCTAATTAGAATTAAATGGGTGTTTATTTTAGTTATAAATTGTATGGTATTTTATTAGTTAGTAATGAAAAACCATTTAATTTATCCTTGTAATATGTATATAAACACTTAAAATTTTTAAAATGTTAATTATGACTAATAAATGAAACGATTTCTAGTAAATAAAGAGGCCAATTGTAATTTAAAGAGTGTTTTCCTCATTGAAATACACGTTGAACCTCCATATATTGGAACCCCTATAAATAAAACTTAGAAACTTACTAATACCTTGGCCCTCTAAGTGGGTAGTTGGGGTAGTACTTAGGCAGTGATCCCTTTTTCCATATGATCTTCTTCCACTAGTGTTTCTATATTTTTTCAAATCTAGTTTTGAGGTGTGTTCTTGGAATTTGTAGAGCCATCACACCACGATGTCCTTGAGTCGTGTTTTAGGAGGGTGGTGATGACCATGCTTCAGAGATAGCGGACCATGAGCCACTAGTCTTACCGCTAGGAGTTCCACTTGTGGAAATTCCTGCTATACCTAAACTGGGAAAAGACACTCATCTTCAAGAGGGTTTTATACATTTGATTTAGTCTATAAAGGGTGCTCCATGACATGAACCTATGATGTCAAATCTGACTTATGAGTTTCAGCAAAAGCATCCTCTTATCCTTTTGGGTGATGGTGGTCCTCAGGCTTCTGAGTCTTGGCTAGAGTCTATATTATCTATCTTTGATCATCTATAGATTCCTCTAGATGGGAGGGTTAATCTCACCACCTACATGATCTGTGATTCTACCAAGCATTGGTGGGATGTGATTACTCAGACTAGTTATCATCAGGTCATAGTTTGGGTGGACTTCTAGACTACCTTTTATGATTAATTTCTCCCTCAGATACTGAGAGATGACCGAGCTAGGGAGTTTATGCACTTGGGGTAGGGTGTTATATTTGTTATGGACTATTCAACACATTTTACTAAGTTACAACACTTTTCACCACTTATAGCTGGTGATGAGCTATCAAGAGTGATACTTTTAGAGGATGGTCTCAAGTATATCATTCACTCATAAGTGAATTCATTTTTCCTATATAATTTTTTTGATATCATTAATCAGACTCTTATCACTGAGCGTAACCTAAGAGAAGTCAATAGTACTAGGAACAAGGGTTTATTGTTGAGATAGGGCTGTAGTTCTTCAGGTATCAGGAAGTATTACCTTGAGGTTTCTTTTCAGAGTAATGGTGAATAAATTACTTTCACTGGAAGATTTGTTATATGCCATCATTGTGGATGGTAGGGGCATATGAAGCCTCAGTGTGATCAATACCCTCTTAAGTTCCATGCTTGCGACCTAATGGGTCATATCTAGAGATTCTTCTTGACCTTTACACCTACTTCTAGTGGAAGAGGATCCACACTAAATTCACCTTCAGGTGTGAGATCAGTTATGAAATGTCAGGAAAGAAGCTAGAGTAGTACCGTATGAACAAGCTGAAGAGAAGGTCATGGTCATAGTAGCCAAACTTCTTATTATCAGCACCAACAGATTGGACCTTCTTAAGGTAGTCCAACTATAGCTCAGTGTTGCGGATCAGGCTAGTTGCATTCATTATATCCGATACCCTAGGATTAGAGTGCATGACCATCTATAGTACAAGGTATTATTCTAGTAGCCACTATTATAATATATTCTTTATTCGATACTGGTGCTTCTCACTCCTTTATCTCTTTATTGATCATGAAAAGTTCTGGGCTATAAATTTAGTCCTTCTTTGGAGTGATGATCCCAGACACACCATTGTATGTGTGGTTAGAGGTTATACGCTAGTGAAGAGACATCCCCCTTAAGTTAGTAAGTTATCATTTCTTATAGGACCTCTTCACCCTTGAGATGATGGGATTCAAGTTCATTCTCAAGATGGACTAGTTGGTTCCCTATCATTCCTATGTGGACTGATAGCACCATAGAGTTTCATTTACATAACTAGAGGGAAATAACTATATTCACAAGGGTGAGTGGAATGTCTAGGACTATAGAGCTGGACTAGAGAATCATGGTTTGGGTAGAGTAACAACCCAAATTTCGATCCTTTATCTATAGAATTAGAGAATACATCTGGAATATTTTCCTCCAATGGTGGATCGTTTCAGGGATGTCTTTTTGGATGACTTTTCTGGCTTACCTCCCGAGTGATCGGTATATTTTACAATTGATCTCATTCTAAAAGTAGATCTAATGTTTATTCCTCCATATAGGATAACACCTATTGATCTCCAGGAGATTAATAGATAGTTTGAGGATTTATAATCTAAGGGTTTTATTTGAACCAACACTTCATCTTGGGGTTCAACCATGCTTTTTGCCAAGAAAGTGGATGATAACCTTAGGATATGTGTGGATTACTGATTGTTGAACCCACTTATGGTTAATAACCAATGTCCATTGTCTCATATAGATTATCTCTTCAACTAGATCTAAGGAACTAGAGTGTTTTATATGATCGAATTGAGATAGGGCTATCATCATGTGTGAGTCAGGCCTTCAGATATACCATGTAAGAATTTATGAATTTGGTATAGTTTATATGATTATCTTATTATTCCATTCAGTCTTATGAATGTGCCTTCCATTTTCATGGCCTTAATGAATACAGTTTTCCACCCCTATTTGGATTCTTTTTTCATGGTTTTTGAGGAAGAAATCTAGGTGTATTCTCATAATCAAAGAAACCATGATAAACATATTGATATTATTTTGAATACACATATAGAACATCAATTATATGCTAAGATTAACAAGTTCCACTTATGGATCGAAAAAGTTCACTTATTAGGTCATATTATCTTAGAATTAGAAGTATCATTTGACCCAGAAAAGGTGAGTGCTATTGTTTCCTAGGAGAATCCCAAGAATGTGTTTGATATACAAATTTTATTAGGTATGGATGAATATTACAGGAATTTTATATAGAATTTATCATAATTTTAGGCACCTCTTACTAGTATTACTAAGAAGGGTGTGAAGTTATTGTGGTCTGATGCATGTGATAAGGCCATCCAAGAGCTAAAAGGAAGGCATACTTTTGCACCAATTCTAATTCTACTAGAGCCTAGAAGAGGCTATACCATGTTCTGTGATGCATCAGGCATTAGAATTAGTGTATTACTAATGCAGGAGGATATATTCATTGCATATGGGTATTTCCAATTGATATCCCCATAGGGTGTCATTAATTCCCTATGGTACTATGAAAAAACAAAATTTATAAAACCCAAACTATGCTACTCAATCAATTAAAAATATAGTAGAACAAAAATTCAAGGTTGATCTATAGGTATGGTGAAATTAGTTTATTTATAATTTTAAAATATATATTTTATTAAATTGAGAAAGATGTGAGAAAAGATTGATTGGGTTTGAAAAGAAAAAAGTAACCAGATTGATTGGATTGTGATCAAATTTGGAAAGCATTCCAGGGTTTTGTAATTTCCAGGTTTAGGTGCAATTGGATTTAATAGGTTAATTAATTCATGATTGGTGTTGGAGTTAGGAAGAGGGAGATCCAATGGTCATGGTATCTTCTTATCAACGTGGAAAACCCCTATTTCCCTTGGTATGGTAGTTTAGGGTGTTGCCGAATCAAGTTTGTCCCGATACCAATTTTTAAACCTAATTTTCCCTAAAGTTGAGAATGGTCATGCTATATTTAGGGTAGTCAGTTGCACAATTTAGATGTTCCTTTTTGATTTTTTTTGATGGTCACGATAAAAGAAAAAGAAAGGGATTGGAATTTGAAGAACAAAATTATGCAAACCAACTGCATGAATAATAAATAAAATTAAATCCAACGCACCTTTCCCCCTTTGATTACACCACCCTAGAACTGGTGGGTTTACCCCCTCATCCTAATGATGAGAGAATATGACGGAGAGAGAAAATAAAACATAAAGAAAGGAAAGAAATCAGATAGGGCGCAACAACTTCGTTCCAAGCTTGTGTCTCTAGCTGATTTTGAATGCTCCAAAGGTGCATCTAGGGGCTTTATTTATAGGAGCTAGAAAGGTTCTTCCCAACTACCATCATGATGTGTACTTGGTGTTCATGTCGTGTACTAGTGATCCACTTTTTGTGAATCCACGTGATAATTATGTGGATCTCGGCTGTGATTTTGGAAATTTGACCACCTACATGACATGTACTTAGCTTACGCGTCGTGTACACCTTGTCTGCATCACCTTTGTGTTTGTGAGAATCTTGCACAAATAACCTTCATAAATTTGAAGTTTGACCACTGTCACATCGTGTAATGAAGGTACATGACGTGTACTTGCAGTTTACGACGTGTTTTCTCATCACAACTTGTTCTAGTGGAGACCCAATTCTTCGATGAAATCAAAATGTGTACTTGTGGTACACGATGTGTAACAGTGTTTTTATAGAATTTCTAGCTTCGTTCTTTTAAAAAAATCTGGTGTCATGCTGCGAGCGAATCAAAGTGGCACAAAGTGTCTTTAAGCTCATTTCTCACCATTTTTCATTCTTTTTTCACATATTTGATGTTTCGTATCATAAAACATAAATCAAGTCAATAAACTCACAACTTAGAAAGATTTATTAATTAAATACACAATTCAATACATTAAAACATTCTAAAATGTATGCATAAAATACACTTATCACCAATTGAGACCTCACAATCATAATTACCTAATACATGACCTTGAGCCAGCAGAAGTTATCCATGATTTGTGTTGCTAGAGACATTATCTGATGAGTGAGTGCTTTGTGGTATATACAGACCACAAGAGCCTTAAATATATCTTTACACAGTGTTAATTGAATCTCAGATAGTGACTATGGATTGAATACCATCAATCCTTTAACTTTGAGCTTGCCTATACACCTGGAAAGGGTATTGCAGTGGCTGATGTGCTGAGATGGAAAACTCAGACACAGGTTGTTCAGGAATCCAATGATGAATGGAAATTGATGACCCTATTTTTTGAGATATATATAGAGTTTCATTAGAGTCACAAGAGCCCTTTTATTATATCATTAGCATTTACCTCTTCACTCCTTGATAGGTTGAAGAGAAGGAAATTCTTAGACCTTGAAGGGTTGGTTCTCCAAGAGAGTATTTCTAGTGATGACCTACCTCCAGATTGGTCTATTGATAGAGATGACATCCTATGTATACATGAGAGTATCTAGGTTCCAATAGATATTAGAGAGAAACTAATGTAATATTCCAATGATTCTTAGTGGACAGTTCATCTAGGAATCTCCAAGATGTATCCTAATATGTGTTGCTAGTATTGGTGGACAGAGATAAAGTATCAGATTGTAGGTTTTATCACAAGGTGTTCCACCTATCAGTAGGTAAAGGTAGAACACCAGTGTATTGTTGTCTTATTATAGATATTACTAATCCCAGAATGAAAATGGGAAGACGTTGTGATGGATTTTGTGGTTAGCTTACCAAGGTTGACTCGAGGTAGCGACATGGTTTGGGTATTCATGGATCAATTAACAAAGGTATCCCACTTACTTTATATCTAATAGGATTTATCATTTGAGGAGATGGGCAGACTGTATGTCTGTGAGATTATATGGATATAAGGGGTTCTTCATACAATCATTTCAGATAGGGTCACTTATTTCACATCAAGGTTTTGGCAGGGGTTATAGAGATATTTGTGTACATAGGTGCTCTTGATCATAACTTTTCACCCTCATACTGATGGCCAGTTGGAATAGACTATATAGGTGTTGGAGGACATGATCTAATCATGAATCCTTTATTTCAATGATTCTTGGGAGAATCATATCCCTCTTTTCAAGTTTACCCACAATAAAATCTATCAGGTTACAATTTAGATGGCCCCGTATGAGGTCTTATATGGTAGGATGTACCATTCACCCCTGCACTGGTTAGTGGTAAGAGAGATAGTTCTACTAGGTACCATGCCATGCCCGATGTCTTCCACATTTCACACCTTCACCATTGTCATGATGACCCATCTCAAACTGTTGATCCCGATGATGCTGAGTTAGATATTGATGCTTCATTTGAGGATTATCTCATATGCATCATTGATAGGAGCATAGAGGTTCTGCATGGATGGTCTATCCCTTTAGTATGGGTGCTATGTAAGCACAAACGTGTACAAGATGAGACTAGGGAGCAGAAGGTTGACGTACATACTTAGTGGCCATATTTGTTCCCAGACAGCGTTCTACCACCATTGGAAGGGCAACTCAGGGATGAGTTCCTTTAAGGGGGGAAGACTATAAGAACCTAATTTTACTATGAGGTATGGATCCTCTAATTTTCAGTGTAACTCTTTGGTTTTGACCTATTATTAATGCCTAATGAGACTATGGAGGAAACAAGGGTTTATGGGGTATGTTCAGAGCTTGAAACCTCAACCAGTTAAAGAAACTACTAGGCTACATGGTTAGTAGAAACTGTGCATCCTAGTCTATATATTTTCTCCTATTCGTGTGGGGTGTTCGATGAGAATAAGTGGTTAACATGGTTTTACCAAACCATGTGCTTAGGTCCACATTCCCATGAAAATGCTCTGCGGTTTTTAGTAGAGGCATATAGCACGAATTGCACATGGTTTTCTAAATTGTGTGCATAAACCATGCAAGTACTCTCTTTGGATAGTGTTCCAATCAAGATTGGAACATGGTTTGGCCAACTGTGCAGCAAAACCATGTGCCACCTTTAAAGTGGGGTAAAATTACTATTTTCCCTTAAGGGATTATAGTTTTAACACCCCTTATTCTTTCTTATTTACATTGGATAATAGACTAATTTCTCTCCCATGGAAGCTCATCTTCTACCCCACCTAGGTTATTGGATTTCTTTACCATATGGCCCTCGATTCAAGATCTTATTATCTCATTGAATTTCTCTTGGTATGTGCTATAATCCTTAGGTTGCATTCATCATTTTTCTTTCTCTTGATGATGCTATTTTGATGTAGGCTGTTATACCCTATTTCTAGAGAATTCATCCATTCTTACATTTTATTCTAATATAGGCCAAACTAAGGGCCAATACTGGATGGGGATAGTACTACAATCATAAGGTTTGTGGTCTATAAATTTTCTCTAAAAGTCTTATCCTTTATAAATTTTCATCATTGTGTGCATGCCAATTTTATCGAGTGATGCTTTTAAAATTCATCTACCTTAATTATAATTGTCTAGATTGTGTTCTAAAGCCTTAATTATAAATGTTTTTATGCCATTTGAGTCTGGGACCTCAACACCATCCACCCAATTAGGGTACATAAAATGTTATTCCTTTTTCCCTGGTTTTTTAAGATTATCTAAGAACCATTAAGGTGCAATTTAACTTAGCCTTGTTAAGGTAGGTGTTCCATATTAATTAAATAAATTTATAAATTTTTAAATGGTAAGTATATTTATAAATATCACTTAACCTAGTTAATTATAATTAAATTGCTATTGGTTGCATGTCCACTACCCCTTGTCATTCTTAATGAAAGGTAATGAAATGAACCTATTAAATATTTATAAATTAAAGTGATAAATGGTTGTATGTCCTTGATACACCTTGTCATGATTATTGAAAGGTGATGGAATGAACCTATTAAATTATTAAATGAAACTAGTATTAAATGGACCTTGATAACATATTATATAAATGGAATGAGTATAAGGTGCCTATTTCTTCAGACCTTTTTATCTTTATAGGAATTATCAGACTTGATCCAACCTTGGATTCTCAAGGGAATTCCTTGAGCACCCAAAGGATTCCATTACAATTCAAGGAATCAATTTCCAAGAAAGATACCCAACTTGGAAAATGGTCCTTGTTTTTTAGTGGATGCCCTACATTGCTCCATTAGATTCCTTCACTATCTTTTTTTGGATATTAGAATTCTTTGGATACACTCCTTGGATTCAGCTTAATGCCTTCAAACATGTGGTGCTATGGATTCACCTCATTATTCCTAGTCATTATTAGCTTGATATTACTATATATGAGATCCATAGACTCAATTAGACTCATTTATAGTGGAATTACTTGGCAATTCCCCTTGGATTACACTCAGACCCTTTATAATCAGACTGCATGAGTTATTACTATGAGTTGGAAAACCCCTGAGGTCAAGGATTCCTTGGTTTCCCCTTGGATCCTCTTTTATTATTATTATGATCTATCTAGGTACCATTGAAACCTTCACATGATTTATCTGTATAGACTGAATCTTGTATTAATTAATTAAATGGATACATGTTCAGACACCAACTGAGGTTAAAGTAGGTACGAGTTAGTTATGGAATTGGTTTACATTTATATTCCTGAACACTATTCAGTTTATATAATTTGATTATATTTGTATAAATTTCATTATTTGTGGTCTAATGAGATTTATCTCACACCCTATTCAGGCCTCCATTGGTACCTGAGTAGATTATATGGTCACAGACATAGACAAGGGGAAGCCTCCCTCTTTGGCACTTTGACTTTCTTACTTTAAGATGGGAGATTGAGAGCAGATAACCAAGACAAATCTCAAGATACTTGGATATTTTTTGGATTTTTGGATTATTTTGTATATCATGTATTATATTGATTTCCTGCTGCCAGATATACATATTTTTCTTTCTGTAGAGACATTTTATCATCATTTTGTATATGATACAATTTACAGTTATTGACATGGTTATTTATTACATGGTTGGTAATTATTTATTCACTTCCAGTTTTATTCATTATTATATTGATTCCAATGTTTATTCATCTATTATATCTCCATTGTACTTCCCTCTAACCAGAGGGCATAGTCTCTCCACTGCTACCCCTTAGGCCCTTAATGCTTGTCGGTAGCCTTGGGTGTACGAGGTGGTATACTTGAGGCCATGTGGCCAACCAGGTTCAATTACTCAAGAGTGAACTAGGTCTATGATGTCATAGAAAGAAACACCATTTAAAACCACTACTCATTTATATTTTTGAAACCAATCTAATACATTTCTCAATTAAAAAAAATCCTCAATAAAATCACATTTATTCATTTAAAACCATTTATAAATTTCATAAATAAATGAAATTACCCTAAACATGCATAAATAATATATTTAAAACTATTTTTTATAAAACAAATCATACCATTCAACAAAATATATATTTAGGAAACTAAAAAAAACATTCGAGTAAAATGAGTATCATACTAATATGTAAACTAGACTGAAAAAACTCAACCAATTAGGTCACCACCAAATTAACCATTTATCCATGACTATAAAATCCTTTGGTGAATTTTAAATTATTTAATTCCCATTATGTTTTATGGGATCCTTTTATTAATATATGAAACTCAAAACCACTCAGTGAAACTCACTATAATCTAATAAATAGTTAAATATATACTAAAGTTATTGAGAAAAATTATATATTCACATGAATAATACAAAATTCATAGCCATAACTCAAAATTATAATCAAAATAAAATTCATAAATAACCAAAAATATTAATTCACATGTTATTATATACTTAAAATGATACTAAATAATTCATGAGTCTCAAATCCCTTCTCAGTTCATCATGGAAAATACACCTTTTAAGAGAAAAACCAAAATTAATTCAACCCATTTTGGCATAAAAGAAACTTCCCACATCATAGAATTCCCTAGTAACTCAGGTATCACTATAAAAATATTAATCATGAATTTTTATAGACCACCAAATAAGTCCAGGAACATCCTATCTCTACGTCTAACAAATTCTTACCAAACCAAACCAATACCATTTAAAATGCCCAAGCTAGTCCTGGTTGCTTAACCAAAATCCTAAGATGATTCGAAATGTCACATATTCCTTGTATATATCCCATGATTTAAAAAGGCTAATAAAAATAATCAAAAGTATTAAAATCTACCATAGGGATTGGTTTACTATATATCCCACTCAATAATATGTTACATAAAAATGAAACTACCAACACAATAGTTTGATTATGAAATTTCTATATCCTATATAATAATAATAAGCTAAATAATATAATCATAGTCATATTAAAAGATAAAAATAATTAATATATCTAATAATTACATATATTAGTCTCTACTAGTCGACCATGGGTTCGCTACTCATCAACATTGCAACTTGCCTACAAACCTGCAAATACCCCCCAATAACATCTTTATATGTTCTGAGGGGCATATGCAGTGGTTAATAGAACCACTCAGTAAGATTTACCCATATGAAATCTCATGATTCCCATGCATGTGAAGATCAATCATGCTCAAACACATTTTTAAGATAAATAATAATTCATATAAAAAATAAAAACCTTTACACAAAATAATACACCTTAAAAAAATTATTAAATAAAACCACTCACACCATACATATCTTAAATTTGAAACTAAGGTAACACCAAAATAATCGACCACCCATACCATAGGATGGGTACACTTGGGTATCAATAATCATGAGTAGAATCTCTACCCACTTAACTCGAGTCATCACTTGATTACACAATAAAGTATCCACTCCCAATCTATCTGGATGAGGCCATCACACTAAAGTGGTAGTCTATATATCTTTTTTCATCCCTCAACCCAAATTTTATTTAAGAAACATATAATAAACTAAAAAAACTATAGTTTCCAAAACAAACACACTCTATATACTAAAAATATATTTATAAAATAAAAAATCACAATTAACATATGAATATAAATTTAAAATCAATTAAAATATTTTATTCAAAGAAAATACACAAGCTAAATAAGGTTTAATGCACAAACATGCAAACAAGAGAATCTAATTACCTTGTATTATATCAATAAATCCATCATTATCAATTTACCCCATAAAAAATATCACGCAATAATATTATATATAAAATTTAAAAAATAACACCCAACACAACACCTGAAAAAATATAAAACAATAACATTATATATAGAATATATAAAAAATAACACCCAACACAACCCCATGAGGTTGAAAAGGGTTATTCCATTCCTGCATGGAAACTCATTCAACATCACATAAACTCCCCCTTTTTTTACTTCTATGGAAGAATCTTCATTATCCTATAAAAAATGCATATACATATGCATATAAGCTGTTGGAAATATATACATAGGTATCTTTGAATTCCATATGTTATTGCAACTACCAGATACCCCCCTTTCTATATTATATTATAGTTTCAATAAAATGCATGGGGATATGGGGTATCTCTTTACTGTCTCCATTAACATCCCTTAATATTTAATATGGGATTTCAATCAATCTTAATTATGGATATCATTGGTTATATGATATATGATTTATTCTTTTATATATATTTATACCATATAAATCCTCCTTTTGAATTCCATGTTTCTTCTCTAGAGTTCCATGTGATTACTCATTTATAGATCTTAAACTAATCACACCATTATCTTGTTTCTCCAATGGCGGAGGAGTCTCTACTTCTAACTCTAACTATCTCATAAAATAAACCATCAACTTTTCAACCACTTCCTTTTCTTATGTTTCTATTTATTATGATAAATGTTAAATAATTTCATTACTATCACCATCCACTAGAATAACCATTAAAAAATATTCTATTTCTAGTAGAAAGGTTCTTCAAGAGCATGGTTACATATTACTCTATTTTCATTATATTTTTTGAACACACATCCTCCATATCTTCTAGAAGTGGTCAAACTTTACTCAATCCCAATTATTAAACTTTTATTCTCACTACTTTATATGGATAACAATATTTATATGACCCATAAATCCTTCTACATATATCATTTATAGTTGTACATTACATGATCTTTCTATATAACTTATTTATCAGTGTATATCAAAGTGAATTAATTGCTTCACCATCGTTTTCTTTTTAGTACCAACATTATAATATTACAATATATATGGTAGCATATATTCTAAAAAGTATTATAAATATAGAAGAAATTTAATTCTCCAAATATCAAATTTTTTTCCATTACATAAAGGAACTCTAATACACTATGCCATTATTAATAGATAAATACCAATACATTCAAAAGGTAAATTAGGCATAAATGATTATTTGAGAAAATAAAAGATTTTGAGATCAATTATTGAATATTAAAATATAAAAATAAACAAAAATAAACAAAAATAAACAAAAATAAACAAAAATAAACAAAAATAAACAAAAATAAACAAAAATAAACAAAAAATTGATACCAATTGATTATAGTTAGCCAGAGGATGTATTTATTAGAGGAAACCTTGAGAGGGAGGGTGGGTGAATTTGGGAATGATACAATATACTAAATTTAATCACTTAAAACAAATTAACCTTCACTTACCATTATTTATATTGACCTCCTAGTGTTAAGGTTAACTTTTAAGATCCATTTCTGATTTTTCATCCTATTTAAAACACTTAAACTCATAAAACACTCACAAAACCTAAATATAAATGGTTAATATAATATTTAATTGTTTTAACTTATGTGGGTTATGTCTATGTTGTAAGTGGGCGTAAACTATGAAGGAGATATTCCCTAAAGACTTATATATATATAATGTCTTGCATAAAAATTGGGATTTTCATATAGAAAGGGGAATATTATTTAAACGGCCTATGATAATAGTTATTGTTTGGATAGTTCCATATTCTACACAACTATCATTTAATAATCTATTTAAGATGAAATGTTTGGGAGTAAATGTATATAATGCATTCATATCGACCGTGGTATTTATTCATGCATTTTAATACATGAATAAATAATATATTTTAAGGATCGTCTTTCAGGATTATAAATTATATAGCCATACAATGGATATATTAAGTGTAATTGCATTATGCATGGAATAACCTCCCTAAACCCATTTCTATTTTTCATCTTATTTCTTTTCATTTAAGGTATTAGCATACCGTGGAGAGAAGATGGATCCTCCTCAAACGTCAAGTGATTCATTCAAAACATGTGGATACCTACGGAGGTGTGATTATTATGTTTACCACTTTTAGATCTCTATCATACATATCAAATGAAGATAGGAAAGTTTTAGATGATCTTCAGTGTAGGGTATGCCATGTTTTAAAGTGTTTCTTCATTTCTAGTTTTTTATGCAATTTCATATTTCTTGCATGGAAGATCCTCATATTTGGTTTTTAATTGCTTCTTCTATTTATAATAAGTGTTATTATATTCACATGAAACCTAACAGTGGTATCATAGGAATACATATTTAAGTTTTATAAAACTTTTAATAAAATGAAGAAGTGAATAAACAAATAGTGCAATATCTTCATTTTCTAGAAATTCAGTTTCATAAAAGGGTTTACCCTTATTTAGCCAGGCAGTGTAACAGTAACTAACACATCACCCTTATATATCCTAGATACATAAGGGTAACCAAGGGTTTACCCTTATATATAGTGTTCTAATTAAGGGTCATCGTGCCTTACCCTTACATAGATTGGTCTACGCAGGGGTCACCTAAATTTATCCTTACCCGTAAAGGTGTTGCGTAAAGGTAATGGTTGGATTTAAAGTTTTTCATAAAGGTAATCAGTTGATTAAACTTATGCGAGTTGAGACTATATAAGGTAACCAATTTAGTACCCTTACTTAGTGGTGCCGATGTAGGTTCCAGGCACAGTGGAAGCATCCTTTGAAGGTATGGCCAACTCAACTTTTAGTGATAAATCATACTTAATCATTGCTTCACATGATCAAAACATAATTTCCAAAGAAAATAGTAGATTAATTGACTATATTAAAACACTAGAACCTGAAGATAAGTATCTTCACATGTAATTTATAATTAATTTATAAGAAAATACACAATTAACTTAACTTATAATTCCGCTTTCGTTGATGATCCAATGGAATGGATATAGTTGCACCATCATTATGCTACATGACCTAAGTGTAGAATCCCAATAGAGGTTATCCAAGTGTACACCAAAATATCTTAATGATTCCATATAATCACTGGGTTCTAGCACAACTGATCTTAATCGCTTGCATTGTTTATGGTTGACCACAACAAAATTCTTCTCGAGAGAGGAAGAGCTCTTGATGATCTCTCATTGGCTTGAGAGAGGAGGGGAGGAGAGAACTATATATCTCTTGATCTATCCATAGGTATTGAGATAGTCTCACTATATCCATTGTGCACATTGAAAATGATTTAGGAAAGATATATAATTAGATATTTATTATGATAGGTTTAGGGTTGGAAAATTGTACACGAGCCCCTAACCATATTTAATATTCTTAGTTGACCCCATGTATATTAATAATAATATTATTATTAATCACTTTATATGTGAAACATATTAAGAATATAATTAAATATCATTTATTTCTATCTGACCGTTAATCTTAGTCTGCTTTCCCTCGTTGACTTTTACCAATCCTCAAATAATGACTATTTAATTAAATAAATTTCACTGCATTATTCTATGATAAATATAAGAGATATTATATTTTGAAAAATTTTAAACCAATATTTATTATTATTATTTAACTCTCTTATTCTTTCAAAAAACCCATGACTAAATTATAGAAATCAACCAAACTAAATAAATCTAATTTATTCTAACTTGTTAAATTAATTATTTGAATTTAACTGAGATTATAGATACATTAAGTGTGTGACTCTCTAGGTCTCTTTCTCAGTGGCATTATATATAACCTCATAAAGTCCAAGGTTAGAATCTAGAAACATTCCAAGACTCACATAGAGAAATAATTTAATGTCACAACGACATCCAACCTATTACGAATGCTTACTATATAATATAATTCTTTTATCACTATATCTCTAATCAACTATGTCTCATGCCGATGCCATCGACCAATATGTTCAATGTCTCTTTATTTGAATTTATAGAAATGAACTCCCCCACTGAACACCATGTCCATAGATTTATGGAGGTAGTTCCATTCCCATGAAATGGCCTAATATATCAACTTTTGTCTAGGTATAGAGGGGATAAATCCTTTCTTGTATTATCCATTAATACAATATCACTCATGATTCACCTAATGCATCCTACTTTTACATGAACATATGTTGTCACAGTTTTCATTAATACATCAAAGTATGCGGGTCATGATATCCACTAATGATAATATTAAAGTCTAAGGATCAATACACATTTCTACAGATAGGAATATCCAATTACACATGAAAATGTGGATTTCTTATTAACGGGTCTATTCTCATAACCTCATATCTTAGATATTACCAAGGGTGAACACCATAAGAACATGTCTCAATGTCTTATGAGCCTCCTATCCCTGATATCCTGTATTATCTATGTCCCATTAGAAAATATCATCTGACCATAGAACAAGGTTCGGGAATAATATCGTGGCACCTCTAGGTTCTTATCATAGTAGGGAACAACTATTACCTTCCAGTGTGAAATATATTCTAATAATATTATCACATACAAATATTATACATAAGAACACTAATTATGTGATAAGGAAACTTATTTAATAATAAAAACATGTAATAAATTACTAAATAAGTTGGTTCTAGAGCACCAACTCCAATAGACACCAAGAAAATATCTTTAGTTCACCTCAGACACTTAAGGATAGTTTTAATAGTAGTCCAATGTTATTCACTTGGATCTACTTGATATCTTTATAACATGCTCAAAGAATAGGCAACATCAAGCCTTGTACATAACATGTAATAAATTATGGATCCCATCACATAAGCATATGATATTTTACTAATTTTCTCTCTTTACTCTTGTGTCTGAGGACACATTTTCTTGGAAAGATGTATACCATGTGACATTGGAACCAATACTATCTTGGATTGTCCCATACTAAACCTCTTTAGTATATGGTCAATTTATGCACCTTGACTTAATCCAATAAGCCTCTTGGATCTATCACTCATGATATTAATCCCTAGGATGTAGGTCACTTCACCTAAGTCCTTTATGGAGAAGCACTTGCTCAACCATGCCTTAACATCTTGTAAGGTTGGTACATTGTTTACAATTAGTAATATGTAATTTATATATACTACTATGAAAATAATCATACTCACACTAAACCATTTATAAACACATGGATTGCATTCATTCTTAATGAAGCTAAATTCTTTTATGGATTCATAAAATCAAATGTTCTATGACCTGGATTCTTAATTTAATCCATAAATGGATCTCTATAACTTACATACCTTATTTGGTATTTCTTGGAGTTAAAAAACCCTTTTCTTGTGTCATTTACAAATCCTCTTGAAGGTTCCCATTAAGTAAAATAGTTTTGACATCCATCTGCCAAATTTCATAGTCATGGTAAGCTATAATGGAAAACAAAATTCTGATGGATTTAAACATGGAAATTGGAGAATATGTTTTTTCATAGTTAATGCCTTGATTTTGTCTAAAACCTTTATCCACTAGCCATTATTTATAGTTATTTACTTTACCTTCCATGTATATATTTATCTTGAATACCCATTTACAACCAACAGGTTTCACATCAACTGGTGGATCGATCAGAACCCAAACTTGGTTTTGATACATCGAATCCATCTCAAAATTCATAGATTCTTTCCACCTTTTCTGATCTCTCCACTATCTCCTTATAGGGGATAGGATTAGTATTTTCATTCAACAATGATTCACCATAATCAGTGACTATAAAACCATATCTCTTTTGTTCTCTTACCTCTTTAGCACTCCTATGCATCACTTGTGTTTCAGGAATAAATTCTTCTATGAGGACCTATGGAATTAGTTTATGTAACGACTTTTGTATATATTGAGAATCAAATTCACCGAAGTCAATATTTCTCCCACTATACTCCCTGAGTATATGCTCCCTCTCAAGAAAAATGGTTTGAATTTCAATAATTACTTTCTTGTGTGAAGGGTTATATAGATATTATCTCCTTGTTTCTTTAAGATACCCTATAAACATACACTTTGTGCCTTTGGGTGCTAGTTTGTTACTTTATATAGCCTTAAAAAATGCCTTGAAACCCCATGCATGAACATGTGACAAATAAAGTTTCTTTACACTCCATAACTTTAAGGAAATAACTTTTTCCACTTTATTTGGTACTTAGTTTAGTAAGTATAATGTCATCTGTAATGAATATCCCCAAAATGGTAATGGAAGGATTTCATGAATCATTATCAACCTTACCATGTCCAAAAAGGTATGGCTCCTCCTTTCAATAACACTATTACACTATGGTGTATAAGGTGGAGTGAGTTGAGATAAAATCCCATACTCCCATAGAAAGCCGATAAAGTCTTGATTAAGATATTTATCACTTTGATCCGATTGAAGTTTCTTTAGATTCTTATAAATATTATTCCCAAACTCATTATTGAACCTTTTTAACTTCTTAAACTATTGATACTTGTACCTCATTAATTAGATATAACCACACCAACTCAAGTTGTCGATAAAAGTAATAAAATATGGGTACTCACCTATAGCCTCTACTTGAAAAGGCCTACACACATCAGTGTGTACCAAATATAGAATCTATATAGCCCTTTCACCTTGACCACTTAATGGTGGTTTAGTAATATTACCTTGTAAAAAATCATGACATATTTCAATTAGATTAAGCTCAAAAGAGTATAAGTAACCATCTTGATAAATCTTTGTCAAATGATTCTTGTTTATGTGACCAATATGGTGATGCCATAAATGGGTATTATATGAGTCGTGCATATTTTTTTCGTTATCAATTTCCAATATTTGGTTTTTGTAATTTAATACATAAATCCTGTTTGTTCCATACCACAACATATTCTATATTTATAAAAATATAAACCTTTATTTCCAAATCTGAAAATAAATACATACATATCTAAAAAAGAAACATAAATAATGTTTTTGGTAACACTAGTCTCATAATAAGAGTTATTTAAAACTAAAATCAATCCTATAGAAAATGTGATATGGTAGTATATAATGGATATAGTATCCAAAATTTCTCTATTGGTATTCCATAGATCCACCTCATCTCTAGTAATTTTACAAAATCTACTTGTTTCTTATATTTGGATACAAATGTGAGAAACCTATGTAGTATATAATATCCAACTTGTAGATATGGAAATATTAAACTCAATAATAAAAACAACTGAATCTTACCCTAGATTCTTTGTCTAGGAACAATTCCTCTTCCAGTGGACCTATTTTCCATATTCAAAACATACCATATCCTATTCCTATCCTTACCTTTGGATCTTCTTCTTCTTAGAAGGACAATGCTCCAAACCCTTAGACTTGGAATAAGTATTTAGTGACTTTTACTTGTTCTTAATCTTATTATTTACCATAAGTACAATGTTCTTGTCATGCCCCATGTCTTTATAAACTTTCTGAATAAGTGTAATAAGTTTTGAAAGTGTCTTATCTCTATTGCTCATATTATAATTCAAAATAACACTGGAGAAGTTTTTAGGTAATGAGTAAAGAATGATAACTATGTGTAACTCATCAGGGATCTTAAAACCAAATATGTACATGCACTCAATATAACCAATAATCTTGAATACATGTTCCCCATCTAGTGCCGACTCTCCAAGCTTGCACATGAATAGTGCATTGGAGATTTCATATCTCTCCGATCTCTCCCTCTCTTGATAGATATTCTTAAGGTGAGAAA
This sequence comes from Viscum album, assembly GCA_963277665.1. NCBI lineage: Eukaryota > Viridiplantae > Streptophyta > Magnoliopsida > Santalales > Viscaceae > Viscum > Viscum album. Next base: position 857,055 of record CAUJRU010000326.1, on the reverse strand, counting down.
TGGTGTTATACGGATCCATATCCTCATATTAATTTATAATCTCATTGTACATAGTGAAAACATGAAATATTGGAGATCCATAACATCATCCACATGCTTCAAATAGATAGATACTTCTTCCTCATTATCCTCCTTGGAAATGAACTCTGGAAGTGGGTCTTCCAACACATAAAATTTCCGTTCTTGGCATAGTATAAAGTGAAAGGGCCTATACTATTACTATAAATTCACATAGGTGATAAGTTTATAATTATCTAGTATAGATCACATTTATATTATCAAATTCATTTGATTTTTTATTTTGACAAATCAATATCATATAATTAGTACTTGTTTTGATTACAAAATTTGATGATTTTTTTAAAATTAATTAAATTCTTATTAATGTACCACTATTTTTTGAAACCCAATAGCCCTCACCATAAGTTTAAGAATACTTTGTTACTTTTATATTATAGTGTAAAGGATCCATATTCCATTTCTCATAACCTAAACTTGTCCCTGACAAGTATTTGAAAGGTTTTAGGTAACTGTAACTTTCCAACTGCATTAACTCACAATTACTTGATTCGTTGAGTGGAATCCACAATCCTGAAATCCTATTTAAATATTTCCTCAACCTTTGACTCTTATTTACATAAATTCATACTTGTTTAGTCAACCCTTGATGTGAACTAAGTTAAGTCAACCCAAAACTTTAAGTTAAAAGTTCCATGATAATTGAAATCACCCCAACTTGGGTCGGTCAAGCACTTTTAACTATGAGGTCATTTCTAACTTAAGTAGTGGAAGGATAAGATCACTTAATATTTTTGGTTGAGGGATTTTTATCTACATTCATAAATTCCAGTTTATCCTTATACATTCCTTGTTAATATTAAGTGGATTTTACTTAAGTGATTAACCATGTGCGATAAAAAATTTACGCATAATCGGGCTATATTTTCTTTCATATTTCATGTTGTTAATTCATTTATTAGGTGATCACACAACATCCACAAACATAAATAATTAACTATGAAACTAGATGAAATAAAACATAATTAGAATGATCATGATGTTCTCTAATGGTTAGTTTATCTAGCGGATGATAAACTAACCCTCAACCTTTGGGGAAAACACCTTGAACTGTAGCTTGGTTTATGTTTCAGCATTCCACCGTGGATCCTATGTATCACCTTGATTGGTTTCACCTTGACTCTTTGACATGGACCACCTCCTCCATACTTACATAACATTTTACTCACACATAGGTGAGGGGATCCAATGGATTTGATAAAGGGGATTTTTCATAAAAGAAACCATGAACATGCAGACCCTTGCATAATAAAGAGAATAGGATGACACACATGCCATAAATTTTAATTTATTAAAAATTAAAATAAACCAATCACACATAAGGGATAATCTAATACCATTATCATCCACACAAATCTAGAAATGAGCATACAATTGAAATCCAGTTATCAATTAATTTGATTCTTTCTTTAATTAAGATAATATTCCAAAAATTAATCTAATACATTTAGTTTATCATAATTCCATCCAACCATCCTTAACTCACCATCATTTATAATGTCAAAAAAAATTAATTTAATTTAAAATTAATTCATTACACAAGTGTACTTAGATAAAACTACATGTGTTCATAAAAAATTAAATATGAAATTAAATTTAATATATAATTTTAAATCATATGATATAGCATGTACTGTTGAATAAATGACACACGAAACAAAAAATTAATAGGTTTAATTATACATTAAATTAATTTTTCCAAAAAAATTTGAGAACACTATCGGTATTAGACTAAAGGGTGTGTAAAAAATTACACAACATGTACTTGTCTTCTACCCATGTCCACAACACATTCCTTGGGTATGGATGTGTCCCCTACTGTGAAAAACCTTGAGGTACACAACTTGTTGTCCAATATATATAGCATGTGACCTCATTTTTCATGGCATGTTAGTCCCCATGTTGGGTATTTGATACACAACATAGTTGGTACACCCCGTATACTTGTCCGCAAGATAAAGGGAACTACACATCATATACAGTGGTTAAACGACATGTAGTTCTTCATGCCGTGTGCCAGCCTATTCAGATCTATACACCAATTCGATCTATTCAGATCTTAGAACTGATTTTGTTGAATTTGAACTGATATAAAAGAGATACAGGTGGGAAAACATAATACACAACATGTATATAGGGATCAAACACCGTGTACTCTAGTTTTGTCCAAGAAGAACCTTTGGAACCTATAAACAATGTTTTTCAGATGTTTATTTTTAATGTTTAACCATTTACAAGTTATGTTTGAAAGAATTAAGAAAGAGAATATATGATGATGTAAGATACTAAAATGAATTGATATAAGTAAAATAAATTTAAAAAAATATTCAATCAATTAATTAATAATAAATAATTATAAATTAAACATGTGACCACTTTGATACCGCTTGTAGTTTCTAGGCACAATGGAAACGTCCTTTAAAGGTATGACCAACTCATATTTTAGTCGTAAATCATGTTCAATCATTGATTTACATTATTAAAACATCATTTCCAATGAAAATGGCATATTACTTGACTAGATTAAAACATCAGTACCAGAAATGAATAATCTTTATATGTAATTTATAATTAATTTATAAGTAGATATAGAATTACCTCAACTTGTAATTCCTCTCTCATTGATGATCCAATGGAATAGAACTTTTCAGTCCATTTTTGTGTAGTAGGATCCAAGTGTAAAATCTCTTCAGTGGTGATCCACACATGAACAAAAATCTTCAAAAAACATTATAGAATCACCAGGTGCTAGAATGGATGATCTCGATCACTTGCATCATTTATGGTTGACCACATTAGAATTATTATCGAGAATGAAATAACTCTTGATGATATCTCATTGGACTAATAGAGTAGGAGAGGATATCACTCTAGATCTTTTTATCTCTATCTAGGGCATGAGAGAGTCTCACTCTATCTTTTGTGCACACCAAAAGTGATTTTAGAAATAGAGATATAATTAGATATTTATTATGGTAGGTTTAGGCTTGAAAAATCACACACAAGACCTTAACCATATTTAATATTTTTATTTGGACCCATTTCCATTAATAATAATAACAATAATAATAATAATAATAATTTTACATGTAAAACCTTTTAAGAATATAAATAAATATCATTTATTTTTAATCATACCATTAATATTGATCTGCTTTTTATCGCCGAATTTTATCCATCCTTGAATAATTACTATTTAATTAAATAAATATCACTGCATTATTCTATGATATATATAATAAATATTATATTTTCAAAACTTGAAAACTAATATTTATTATTATTATTTAACTCACATATTATTTCGAATAACCTGTGATTAAATTATGGCAATAAACCAAAGGAATATATCTCATTTATTCTAACTTGTTAAATTCATTACTTGAATTTAACTGAGATTACAGATATTCTAAGTGTGTGACCCTCTTGTCCTCTTTCTCAATGTATTTAGGAATAAATGCCTAAATTCTAAGATTAGCATTTAGAAATATTCCAAGGACCCCATAAAGAAATAAGTTAATGTTGCAATGACACCCAACCTCCTACAAATTCTTACCATGTAATATAATCCCTTTATCATGATACATCTAATCAAGCAGGTTGCATACTGGTGCCATTAACCTATATGATTGATGTATCTTTCTTTGAATTTCTGAAAATAAACTCACCCATTAAACACCATAGCCATGAATTTATACAGGCAGTTCCATTCCCATCAAAGGGCCTAAAATATCAAATTCCATTTAGAGATAGAAGGGATAAATCCTTTATCACATTATTCATTAATGCAATATCACTCATGAAACACCCAACACATCCAAATTCACCATGAATATATTTTTTCATGGTTTTCATCAATACATAAAAGTACACAAGTTATTATATCCATTAATGATAATCTTAAAGTTTGAGGGTCAATACACACATTCGTAGATAGGAACATCCACTGACACATGAAAATATGGATTTTCTATTAATGGGTCTATTCTCAAAACCTTCTATCTTGGATATTATCAAGGGTGGACACCATTAGAATGTGTCTCAATGTCTTCTGAGCTTCCTACCCCCAATAGGTTGTATTTTCTATGTCCCATTAGACAATATCATTCTTCCATAGAAAAATTTTCAAGAATAATGTGATGGAACCTCTAGGTTCTTATCATAGAGGAGAACTTCTATGACCTTTTAACACAACATATATTCTATGGAAATTATCACATACAAATATTATGTAAAATAAAAATCATGATATGATAATAAACTTATTTAATAAGAAAAATATGTAATCAAGTACTAAACAAGTTGGTTATAGGGAACTAACTCCAACATCTAAAAGACCGCGTAAAGGTAAGGCCTGATGTACCCTTACAAAAAATATTCTATGTAAGGGTCATACCCTTTCAAGAGTTGTTTATGTGATGGTAGTACCCTTACACAGTGCTTTATTTTTAAGTTATGTAAAGTTAAGAACTGATTTACCAGTGATGACTTGCGTCATCACGTGTTGTGAAAATCAGGGGAAATTTGAATTTTTTGTTCCTAGATTTGTTTCAAGGGAAAAATGGTAATTTATCCTTTAGTACGATCTTAGATAATTTTTCTTACCACTATGTTAGTCCCGAAATAGGGTGTTTATCCAAGGACAAGAGTTTGGTAGAATCTGAGTTGCTCAAATTTTTGTGGAATATTTAATATTTATTTATTTGTGCATGTTCATCCAGTTCTATATTTTAAATGGAGAATCATATTGAGATTTTGTTTATGAGGTTTATTTTGGAATAGGGGGTTTTTCTAGGTGAGGCATAACCTTGCATCGGGCACCGGGGCTGGGCCTGGTCCTGGGCCCCCTTTTTTTTCTTTTTCTTTTTTCTTCCTTTTACTTTTTTATTATTTTATTTTTCCATTGGATTGTCATGTATTCCTTTGAAGATTCCGACTTTGGGGTCTTCATCTGAGAGTGGGAGATGGAGAGAAGATAGGGAGAGGGTGATGAGGTGGTGCCATCGCGAAGTGTGGGTCTTGCCGGATCATAGTGTTGCAGCTACGAATCACGGATCAAATCAAAGCTTCTGTAGTTTCCACCCGAAGGTCCCATTTTTATGTTTTTCACTATAAATCCCCATATATTAGTTGTTTTTTAGTTTTTAAATCATATTTTGGTTTTTTGGGGTCCCCTAGTGGGTTAATCTATGACTTTTAGGGAGAAATCAGGCGTTTCGAATTGTTTCGAGGGATTTTCATTCGGGTAAATCCATGTACATGGAATGTGGTTCAAAGAACACATGCTTTGTGTTCTTCCAATTTTGGGAATATGAGTTTTTTTGGAATTACACACCGTGTACCAGGGGTATACACTGTGTAGTGGATATTCAGGGTGTGTCGGAGGCACACGACCGTGTATGGTACACAGGCAGACCTATGCGGGGTACATGGCCAGTGATCATGTATTGTGCTTAGTTAGAACCCATGTGGATTTCATGGCCTAATATATGGTTCTGGACCCTATGTGGGGTGAATGCTATGTATAGTACAATACTTGTTGTGTAGTCGGTGGTGTACACATCGAGTTGGGGCTGTGGTACACAGGTAGGTACCCATGTGGGGTTACACGTCGTGCACTTTGGAAATGTACACAAAACTTTTCCCTTGGCACATGGATAGGAGGAAATTTGAGGTTATATGACATGTACCCCAAGTGCACACCATTCAATTTTTTTGTCCTGGTCCATTTTACATATTTTTCTCCCAAGTATCAAAATTAGAATTGTGAATAGTTCATTTTGATCATTTTTTCACATAGATAACGACGATGGAATCATTTTAGCATTTAGAGGCTATTTGGATGGTTTTTTGACTGAGATATTTCAATATGAGGTTTTCTTTGAGGTTTGGTTTTAGAATCCTCATGGGAGTTGTGTTGTGAGCTGCAAGTCTTGAGTGAGGGTGTGAGCTCATTAATTAGCATGAATTGTGGATATTGGACTGGTTTTGTTTGAGGTTATTTTAGATAGATCCCAAAAGGCAGGATTAAGTAGTATATATGAAGAGATATTAGTTTCTCTCTACATATTCAGACTGGTTTCTTGAGTTTAGAGCTATTGAGGTTTAAATCTTGGGTTTGAAGATCATAGCTGCAGGAGCCTTTGGGTTGGGTTGACATTGTGGGATGGCAGTTACAACTGGGTGTCATTGAGCTATTAAGATGAGTCTGAGGGACTCTTGAGGATGATATTTTAGGTTGGTTTCTAATTAATTTATTATAGGATTCTAAATTCAGTAGTTGAGGATTCCTATGTGGCATGGTGATTCTTGGGATTCCCTTGTGGGAGAGTTGGTACCTATGAATGGGTCATTTTTAAGAAGGCATGCTGAGGTTTCTCTCACATGGGATTTTCCTTGAGGTTTGGATTTTTCTAAGGATCCCTTATGGAGGGTCTTAATTTTGAGGTGGTCATGAGGACCGTTGTGAATGACCCCATTGGTAAGCTTGAATTTTGGATGCCCCTTTGGGTGCATTAATGATTGAGGATCAGTTGGAGGCCACTGGGGGATTTTTGATATCTTTCTACATTGGTCATATCCTGTGATTTTGGATGATCTATAAGGACCCCTCATAGGGTGTCCTTCTTTTCTATGGCCTTTGGGATATTTTTGGATCTATGGATGGGCATGGACTGAGATATTGGGTGTGGAAAGGAAGTCTTATAGAGGACATCACTTTATGATGTGACCTCAAGGACCATGGTATCCCCAAGTTTTGGTTTATCCCTAAGGCAGGTCATTGAGAGACCATGGTGGTTTTTTATTGGATGCTGAGATCCAGTGTTCCGAGAGATGCCTCGTGCTTTATTGGCCAAGAGTTGATAAACACTACTAGTTTAGCTATTTGGCTGGTGGGTTTGAGTTTGGTTCATCCCATTTTCGGTTGGCCTTTGGCCATGACATTTGAGGTAGTTCTACTTGGGACTTTGGTTTGAGGAGGAGACCCTTAGGATATCTTAGATTGGGTGTTGTCACTGAGTTTTTATCTAGTTATCTTCTTCATTATATGGTTATGTTTATATAGGATTAAGGATCTAATGGATGACTATATGAGTGCAACCCCCTCTAGTTTAGTGTGAAACCCTAACTAGAGTAGTTTCAGACTCATGGGGTGTTAAGGAACTTATAGAGTGGGTTTCAGTATACTGTGGATTTTGTTGTGCTCCTAGGGACATAGATGCTATATTATCCCTATTTTTATGGATACCTCCTTATTGGACCTATATATGGTTCCCAATTCGTTCTGAAGGACCTTCAGGACTAATAAGTTCTCTAGTTGTGTTAACCTAGATGTTCCTGTCACCAGTTTAGATCATGCTATTGGATTCACAGAGATCGTTAGATGTGCTTACTGTGTGGACACCTATGGTTATGAATCAAGGTCTGATATTCATGCTTGTTATGTTTATATGTCTTGAATATCCTATGTATATTTTGTGGATGCACTATTTTTCATGTGGTGGGGTGATCGATGTGCTCTAAATCCTTTAACAGGGGCCATATCAGGGGTAGATATACCTTAGGTGTCTAGCTAGAACCCGTGGTTGGATGTTTTTATTGTTTTTCTTTTTCTCCTTAAATTTTTTTCATTTTTTATTTTATTCAACCTACTGTTAGTATTTAGCTAGGCTAGATATATCATGTGTGCATGCACTTGTTATGATAGTAGATTATAGGTTCATCATTGGGGTGACCTACTAAGATTTATTTCTCACCCGTTGTATATACACCTTAGTGTGTGTGAAGACTTGATGTCTATTTTAAAGTTGGATCATAGGTTATGCGATGGTTGGGGATGAGGCCCAATGCTTCTTGATCGAGTGGAGCCACTCGGGAGGTGTCTCAGGATTGGGCTGGTGCAGTTCAATCATCATGGAGACTGGGTATGTGGTTTGGATCAATGTTGGTAGCATAGACTATTGTATTTATTTTTAGTTATTTATTTTTTATATGTGGTCTTCCTAGTGGGTGACCATTTTTTTTTATGTTTTTCATGCTTCGAGTCTGTACGACTATATGCTACATTTCACTTATTATATCATGTTGGTGCTTCAGTTTATCTATCATGCATACTCTGATGTTTATACCTATGTGTGAGTTTGGTTATTTTACATTGTTATTACACTCTAACCAGAGGGTATAATCTCCCCACTATACCTTTTTGACCCTCTCTACTATTCAGGAGCCTCTAGTGTTTGTGATGGCGTGCTTGAGGCCTTATGGTGACCTAGATCGGGTGACATGTCAGGTAAACCCGAGCTGGTTCATTATAAAATGGTATCATAGGTGTTTGGTTTTTTGATTTGGGGAGTTAGTAGATAGGTGATCTAGGAACGTGTCAGAACTTGTGATGGATATCAAACTAGTGTGTCATGAACACCTTTTACGATTGGAAGTCCAAGTTTCCGTGGTATGAGATTATTGTTCTTGGATTCTGTTTTTATAGTTGCATGATTTCACCTAGAGTGATGTTCTTTGATTTTTGGATTTATTGTTTATTCTAGTTTTTGGATCTTAGACCATGGGTAATAGTACAATGTTCATGCATTATTATAGGCATGCAGGATTCACATGAAATATGACTATCTGTGTGTGTTTTTATTGACGATGGAAGTTCAGTTGTTTAAAGTGCCAGCAACTGCTCATAGGGCATTTTCTCATATGAATTCTTGGTGGAATTCTACTCAATTGAACCACATATTTTTTTATGATAACAGGTCATATGGATTGTGTATAGAGAGATTGTATAGTGTTGGATATGCATTCCATTCATCAAGGGATGTATAAAGATCCTTTTGGATTAGTTGTGACATCCCGACCTAGCTTACCATCAAACCAGTAGCCAGAACGGTGGGTCACATGGACTTAAGTGCATCTACCAGTATGCCGGAGGCTGCTGACTAGCAGCGAGGGCCTCAATAGGTGATAGTGGGGACAATATACTCTCATATAAAAGTATTATAGTGGTAAAATATAAAATAAATATCAGATAATATAAGAAGTAGTAAATAAACAATTAACAACAAATCAGTGGAAGATAAATATTATAATAACTGAATTAATGTGGCCAATGCTAGTTTATACAAAGTATGTATGTACAGTTGATGAAACATATATGAAAACAGTAAACATACAACATGATTTATAGTTCAGAACAATATAGGTCTAAAGTAAAGAAAAGAAATAAAAATCCTAAAGGTGATCTCCATGAGCATCCTGATCTCCATCTCAGTCCTTTGCTCATAACTCCTAGGTATAAGACCCCAACAACAAGCAAAGTCCAATGTCTTGTAAAGAAGAAGGCCTACTCAGGTACCCCAGTGCAATGGTGGCCCGATCATGTTGTGAGATATAAATCTTAGTAGGTCGAAACCCATGGTGTCTAGACCAATCCAGATAGTGAAATATTATTTAGGTAGTGTGCAGGTATAGAGAATTAATAAACCGAACTGAATAAATAAACAACCACCCATCCAAGTTCCTAAGGGACACCTGATGACTATACCTACTTCATCTCATAGCTAGAATAAGAGTCTTATAATGTCACTATATATATATAACAATATATATATATATAGTATAATATACTTATATATATTTTTGGGATAGGCCAGGATGCAACTCACAGAAATCCAACACTAGGGGAGTCTCTCACGGTCTAACCCCTAGACCAACTCCAAGATCTCTCACAGTCTCTTGGGATACTCATGTTGGCATGAACATGACATAACCCACTTCCATCTATCACCAGGGGATCTCTCACGGTCAATCCCCTTGCTCTAGCTGGGAAGATCACACAGTCACCCCTCCCAAGGGCTCTCACAGTCCCTTGGCTCCACATGCCTATATAGCATAATAATTTATAATATATAATGAATGCGTAATTAACCTCTCATACATCTCATTATCCCATTCTATTTATAACCATTTTCACAATTATAATATAGTGCATAAGGCAATACCTCTTATATATTTCAATAGCCATACCATATTCATAATTTAATACATAAGGCATAACCTCTTATGTATGTCATTACCAAGTTCAATTTCCAAATAAAACATTACATTACACATGAGTCATTTAACAAATCATGATAAGAGGCATGACCTTACCATCCCTCATATCTTTCCTTTTAAAACCATTTGATTCTCATAAACTATGCTTATTAATTTAAACAGAGGCATGGTCATGCCACCCTATTCAGTTCCATTTCGAACTAACCAATTAATTCATTCCATTAAATTACTAGAGCAAGTTAAACCATTTTAATAAGATTAAATAACTTTTAGGAGGTGTCATTGGAAAGGGAAAATCACCTACATAGTTGATTCCAATTAAAAGCTGGGTCAAGTACTTAGAAGGTGAATTGATTCATTTAACATTTATTTCCAAGGGGTTGACTCTAGTTAAGGATATCCTTACCGGTTATGTTACAAAAATGACATATTACAAACAATGACATCAAAGCATAAGGAACCACTAAGCAATATTTCTAGGCAAGATAGAAGTCACAAATCATCACTGTGAGTTTTCAAAGATAGTGCACCTCCTTTAGAGGGGTTTTATTATAAAACCATGACTTTTTTATCAAACAAATCCTTTATCAGAACTAATCATTTCATTCATGAACCACAATTTAATTTATCAAAGAAGCATTAAATAGGCAACTAATTCATTTTAAATTAAAAGGGAAAGGAAAGGGATCCTACCTCATGGGATGAGAACCAAGAAGAACGCTTCATCTCTTTACATTTTAAATGGTGACCACCCAAAGTTGCTACCTCCCACCTTCGAGCATATTCACCTTTGCATATACATAAGGAAACCTATCCCCTATGCACATATTCACATAGCCCTGAATATGTGCAAGAGGATACTTACATACATGATCATATATGTATATACCTGTTAACACTCATTCACATATGAATTTTCATATTATATATAAGAACACCTATCCCCATATATATATATTCATTGTTATGGGTGAATATACATATAATAGGGGAACTTTCATACAAATATGCCTACCTATGCATATGCGGTGAGTCACCTTTGACTCTGGTGACTCGAAACCACATGGAAAGGTCCAACACACTACAGATAAAATACTAGGGACTCAAAAAAAACCTTAAAGACCCCAAATAAATTGGGTGAAACCAAATAAAATATAAAAAACCTTACCTTAAATCAATGGCGGTGAACCAAAACAAACCAAACCGCTTCACCTTCAGCGGCGGTTGTCGGAATACGACCAAAAGAGTCCTGATAATCCTTTCACACAACCTAACAATGGAAGAAAACACCAGAAATCAATTTATTCCAAAACCTATGTTTGGATGAACCACACTGGGTGATGGAGAGGGAAAAGTCATCCAAAACAAGGGAGGAGAAAGGAGTATAAGGGCTTACCTCATGACATCGAGAGAGAATAGTGAAGAAACCATGAGAAATCAGCGATAGGAGAGGGATCCAGAGGGGGTTCCTCATGCACGAATAAGGAGAGAAAGGGGGGAGGCTCTTCACATAGTCCTGGGGGAGAAATGGGCAGATTTAGGTTTTTATTCCTTTATTTTAATTTAATTAAATTTAATTCATTTTTTTAAAATAGGTCACCATGCACGGTTTGGGATGCATAGTTTAGAAAACCATTCACCAATTGTGTGCCCTCCACTGGGCACATGGGCACCCCGCATGGTTTTCTTAACTGTGCACAAATCTTGTGGTGAATAGTGCTTAGGTACTGCCTCTTGCCACTAACCGTGTGGGCTAGGTGCACTGTCTGATAAACCATGTGCCATCTGTAGATCCCCCAAAACTTGATTTTATAATTCCAATTCTCCTGAAACTCCTTGAGACACCCAATAAAATTATCGGGCCTTCAAACATGTCCAAAAACATCACATTGAAGCATTACAACTCTCATAATTAAGTTTTTATGCTCGGTATTAAAAATGTCCCATCTAGTAAACTCAAAAGTTCAAATTCCCTTATAATTTTCATCCAGTTCAAAACACAGGATGTTTCAACCTTCCCACCTTATAACTACTCATCCCTAAGAAGACTTCGGGAACAATGTAAAAATAACCTAAACTACAAGGGTTGTGAAGTTTCGTTCAAATAGTTGCATTGCGTTTCCAAATGGAAAATGTACCTTTAATCATTACTTAAGCATACATCATTTAAGCTATCAATGCCTAAGTCAATGCTCTCTTTCCAACTAAAACTACAAAATGGAGCCTACCCAATATAATTAATCTAGAGACATGATAATTTTTTCATCTCATTAAAAATCCATCCAAAGGTACTTACCACCTTAGGCTTTAACATTAAATAGGTCCAATTCTAAGCGAAAACATCTCCACTGTTGGAATTTCCTTTCAAAGCATGCCATTAATCATTTTAATGATGCTCCGAAATGAATTTTAAAATGACTGAACTATCAATTCTGCACCAACCACATTAGCTAGGTCAATCTGGCTTTTCCTGAAAGACCCCAACCAACATACACCACACTCGCCTCCACCTGATGACGTGCCATAAATAGTCCTTCACTGACTACTTCATTGAACAAAAGAACTACAAGTTAATCCAAATTTGGATGACTATTTAAACTATAGTGATTTAGCATAACAAAGGTGTAATCCAGATTCATACCCCTGAAATTGTCACCCTTTAAGCATTAACTCCGAGCCCATCAACAAGACCAGGATAACCTAAGAATTCAACAAACTAGAGCCTTATGAACTAATCAAGGTAGTCCATACTTCTTATTCATGAGTGAGAGGTTGTAAAAATGCCAAAAAATCCACATCATATCACTAACTAAGCCTAGAGTGGCATCTGCCTAGTGGTCGACTCAAAGAAAGGAATGAATGGTGTCCACGAATTCTTCCAAGGCATTCCTACATGGGAATCCAGGTATACTCAGGACTGACTGAGCCTAGTTATAAACCAAGAATTTAGTGTTCAACATGGAGCAAACCGCCCAACAAGCTCAATGGCTCTTAAAAACTTTAGCGCAACATAAAACCGATGCTCTCTTAGTGAATCTTGTATAAATTCAAGATAGGGGACATGCTCATCGCTCAACATAATACACTAAGGGGATTGAAATAGTTTCCAATCAATCATACCCAAAAATTGGAAAGAAGGACAGTTGAACCATAACTAGTCGACTTTAAGGAATAATCCTGGATTCACCTATCGACACACCATCATTAACCGAACCATGATTCCTTCACCAATCGAGGCACCCCGTGATCATACAAGTTTAATCACCAAAGTCCATACAAGACCATTGGTGTTTATAAAAGGTTTTAAACGTCCAAAAAAGCCAGAGTCATGCTCCTAAGAAAGAATAGACTTGATTTAGACTTGAAAGCCTCACAGGAATTCGAGAAAAAGTGACCATTTTCAAATGGTCCTCTTAGGTTGGGTTCCTTATACTTGGAAGGGAATGAATTTACTAGAACCAAAACGATGCTACCCACCTTAGGAGTGTCCTAGTTAATGAAAGAGAAGATAAAATAGCCACTCACAAGTGCAATAGACCAAAAACACCTTAAACAAATGTGTGACGCTCCTCTTAGCCATGATCACCACACCAAGTATACAAGAAAGCCAAACCAATTAGACCAGCATATCAAAACACCCGAGTCTTTAGAAACTCTATAACAAGAATTAGGATGAACTTGATTACATTAAATCACAGTCCAATCTACTAAGAAGATGACCTGAGTATGTACTCAACAACATAAGTCTCAACAAGCCTACCAAACTCAATGAGTTTGTTCATAATTAACCACTCAACAGGCACCACATACATGAACTCATGCTACCATGAGGTTTCAAAAGCAATAAGACACTTCCTAAATACTATACATAGGCTATATACCCTATTAATTTAAGTATCAAATGGTTCATACAAATGAATCAACCTGGATGATGACATACTAAGTCGTCTATCACTAAGAAGAAGAAAGGGTCAAGTGACCTACGAAATAGAAAACCATGCCTTAGGCACGTCTAACCTACTGAAAAATAGCACTACTTGATGATCAATCCAATAACAAGGTAAAATATACCATGACCACCCATCTGAACAAGGGCTTAATTGAAAATCTAGATATAATACAAGGGAAAACGACACTTGAATGACACCAAACGTCATAAAAATCATGGTATTAGCAAGGAATCTAAGTTCCAATGGTGCTACTTACAATAGGACAACCCCTTAAAAATCACAAGCATCAACCATAACAAGGTCATGTCAAACAAAAGGTCACCGGGCTCAAAATCTGATTATCTAAGCCATTTCTATAGAAAATAATGACTACAGAAAATGCTCGCACTTCTATTATAAGGAAACTCAAATGAGAAACTCAAACTACCCTTAAACGAGGGTTTCATAAAAGGAAACCGCTACAAATTACATTTACAAGACCTTTACATATAATCACATTTAAATTTTTTTAAGCATTTAAAAGGTTTAAAACAAAACATCAAGTACCCACTTTAAAACTAAAGTACCTAGTACATTATTTTTTTAACCAACAGCTCAAAGAAAAATGGGAAAGTCTCATTAAACTTCCCTTTTAGAAATTAATTTTTTTAGAAATCCTATTATAATTTGTAAATTTAGAATCTAAATTCATTTTTAACAGACAAGACAAACTATGAAGGTCCCACCAAGACAACTTGGGTTCTCTAGAAAGCAACCCAATAGCAGTTTCTTAAATATAAAAGTTTGTAAACACCCAAACATGCCATCTCATAAGAAATATGCCCCAAATAACCTACTTAGGCCCAGTTGTGCATTTATTAATTAACCATTTGATTTAAAATCAAAATTAAATCGCTTTTACATTTATAAATATTTCACAATGCATCATGCTATTTCATTTAATATGGGTTTCCATTTCCCAATTCATGGAGCACCCATACACTTCATGGATTGAAAATTGACTCCCATTAATTGAAATAAATTTTATTTCAAATTATAACATGGTCATATACAATGGTACAACCATATGGGTGGCCACATAATAATCTATAAAGTGCCCATAGAATTTATATTTTTTCATTCTGATCCCATTTAATCAAAATAAATTCACTTAGAATTTGAACTTTAGCAACCCTTATGTTTTATAAATAGTCTCTAAAGATGTATATATATTATTCTCAAGATTGTTTAAATATATGAGTTACCCTTTCCTAGTTTTAAGGTGCCCATACACCTCACAATCTAAAATTAGTTCCTGTTAATTCACAACCACTATCTCATCATCCCATGTAACAAACCGTATATAAACAAAGTAAAACATTCCATTATAAGTAATAACCACAGAAGCATGTTATAACATGAAAGCATGAAATATAATAAATACATGCTAAATAACTCAGGAAGTATGGCATAATAATAACTAATAATGTTATACAAGCATGCATACTAATAATTACCTAAACATGGTATAAAACTAAGCATGGTATAACACCCAATGTACATAGTCAAATCAGTAGGAAAACTAAAATGCAACTATATGGCATAAAAAATGCACAACATGTTAATCCCTAGGTGCCTATAATGATGAATTCAATGTCTTATCCTTACCAAACTAGGAAAAGGGCATGATTACTATAAACTATATAAATCAATAAGTAGTGTAAAGTATACCATTCACTATAGGTGAAATAAAATTCAACTATAACAACAAACAATATGAACAAAAATTACCAACCCTATCCACTTGGTCATTTCCCATATGTGGGGTGATTGATCCCAATTATGACTATTAACCAAGTGCTGACACATTCCTATTCTACTGTCTACCAACCCAAAATAGTAAGACAAATGAAAATAATTACCTATGATACCACTTTGTAACATCCCAACCTAGCTTACCATCAAATCAATAGCCTGATCGGTAGGTCACATGGACTCAGGAGTGTCTCCCCATACACTAGAGGCTACTGACTATCAGAGAGGGACTCAATAGGTGATAGTGGGGAGACTATACCCTCATATCAGAGTAGAATAATTGTAAAATAGAAACTAAATATCAAATAATAATGGAAGAAGTAAATAAAATGTTAACAAAAAAGAAGTGGAATAAAAATATTATAATAACCGAATTAATGTGGCCAACACCAGTTTATACAAAGTATACATGTACAGTTGATGAAAATTAACGAAAAACAATAAACATACAACATGATTTATAATTCATAACAATACATGAATCAAGTAAAGAAAATAACTAAAAATCTTAAAGGTGATCTCTATGAGAATTTTGAGCTCTATATTAGTCATTTTATCCTAACTCCCAAGTACAATCCCACAACAACAAGAAAAGTACAAGGTTATGCGAACAAGAAGGTCTACTTGAGTACCCCAGTTTAATTGCGACCTGAGAAGGGTGTGAGATATAAATCTTTGTAGGCTAGAACCTATGGTGCCTAGACCAATCCAGACAGTGTAATATGATTTAAGAAGTGTGCTGTTATAGAGAAGTAATAAACCAAATTGAATAGATAAACAACCACCCATCCAGGTTTCTGAGGGACACTTGGTGGCTATACCTACTTCAGATCATAGTTATAATAAGAGTCTGATTGTGTCACTATATATATATAATAGTATATATATACATTATAATATACTTATATATATTTTTGGTATGGTCCGAGATGTGACTCACAGAAATCCAATACTAGGGGAAGTTATCATATTCTAACCCTCAACCCAACTCCACAAGCTCTCATGGTCTCTTAGGATACTCATTCTAGAAGGATCAGGACGTAACCAACTATCATCAATCAATAGGGGAGATCTCACAGTCAATCCCCTAGCTATAACTGCTAGTAGGATTGAGAAGTAACCCAAAGGCATCCATCACCAGGGGAGCTCTCATGGTCAATCCCCTAGAACTAGCTGGGAAGCTCACACAATCTCCCCTCCTAAGGGCTCTCACAATCCCTTTGATCTATGTGCTTATATGGAATAATCATTTATAATATATAATGTATGAAGAATTAAACTCTCATGCATCTCATTATCCCATTCCATTTATAACCATTTTTATAATTATAATACAATGCATAAGGTAGTGCCTCTTATGCATTTTAATATCCATACCATATTCATAATTTAATACATAAGGCATAACCTATTATGTATGTCATTACCAAGTTTAATTTCCAAATAAAACATTACATTACACATTAGGTATTTAACAAAGCATGAAAAGGGGTATGGCCTTACCATCCCTTGGATCTTTCCAATTAAAACCATTTTATTCTTATAAATCATGCTTATTAATTTAAATAGAGGTGTGGTCATTCCAATCTATTCAGTTTCATTTCAAACTAACCAATTAATTCATGCCATTAAATTACTAGAATAAGAAAAACCATTTTAATAAGCTTAAAGAAATTTTAGGAGGTGTCATTGGAAAGAAGAAATTTCCTACATGGTTAATTCAAAATAAAAGTTAGGCCAAGTACTTAAAAGGTTCCTTGATTCATTTAACATTTATTTCCAAGGGGGAGACTCCAATAAAGGATGTACTTATGGGTTATGTTCCAAACATGACATATTCCAAACAACCACATCAAACCATAAGGAACCACTAATCAATATGGCTAAGCAAGATAGAAGTCACAAATCATCACTTTGAGTTTTCAAATATAGCGCACCTCCATTGGAAGGGTTTTATTATAAAACCATGAATTTGTTTATAAAAAACCATTTATTAAAACTAATCATTTCATTCATGAACCGAAATTTAATTTATCAAAGAAGCATTAAGTAGACAACTAATGAATTTTATATTAAAAGGGAAAGGAAAGGGATCCTACCTCAAGGTATGAGAACCAATCCAAACACTTCAGCTCTTGAAATTTTAAACGGTGACCACCTGAAGATGATACCTCCTACCTCCGATCATATGGACATTCAAATAATCAAAAGGATACCTAGACCATATGTACATATTCTCATGGACCTGAATATGTATAAGAGGATCCATACATACATTCTCATATATGAATATACCCATTACAACTTACACACATATGAATTTTCATATTATATGTAATCACACATATCCCAATATATATATATATATATATATATTCACTTCCATGGGTGAATATAAATAAATGGGGGAAATTACATATAAATATGCCTATCTATGCATACATGGTGAGTCTCCATTGACTTTGGCAACTCGAAACCACATGACAAGGTTCGATGCACTACAGATAAAATACTAGGGACTCAAAATCACCTTAAATACCCCAAATAAATTGGGAGAAACTAAACAGTAGATAAAACCCCTTATCTTAAATTGATAGCAGCAAACCTAAACAAACCAAACCACTTCACCTTCAGTGACAGTTGTCATAATATGACCAAAGGAGTCCCAAGAAGCCTTTCACACAACCTAAAAATATAAGAAAACACTAAAAACCAGTTTATCCAAAACTCTAGGTTTGGCCGAACCTCACCGAGTGACGGAGAGGAAAAAATTATCCAAAGAGAGGGAGGATAATGGAAGATAAGGGATTACCTGGTGACATCGAGTGATAATCATTAATGAACTAGGATAAATCAGGGAGAGGAGAGGGAGCTGAAGGGGGTGCATCGCATGCAACCAAGGAGAGGAAGGGGGAGGCTCGTCACGTGGTCTAGAGGGGAGAAATGGGTAGATTTAGTTTTTCATTCCTTTAATTTTAATTTTTTTTTTAAAATAGGTCACCACACACGGTTTGGGCCACATAGTTTAGAAAATTGTGGACCAACCGTGCACCCTCCACTAGGCACCCAGGCACCCCGTACATTTTGCTTAAACGTGCACAAACTGTGTGGTGAATTGTTCTTAGGTATCACCTCTTAACACTAACCATGCAGGCTAGGTGCATAGTTTGGTAAACCATGCACAACCTATGAGACAACCTATGTCCACCTACATAAGGCTACATAGTTTCCAGCTATCGGCTACACAGTTTCAGAAAAACCATGCGACCTCTATAGATCCCCCAAAACATAATTTTTTTGGGTTTAATGCTCTCGAAACTCCTCGAGACACCTGAGAATATTATCAAGACTTCAACCATATCCAAAAACACCACATTAAAGTGTTACAACTCTCGAAATTAAGTTCCTATGATCGGTATTAAAAATTGCCAGTCTAGTACACTCAAAAGTTCAAATTCCCTTATAATTTTTGTCTAGTTCAAAACATGGGATGTTACATTAGTAATAGGATCTAAGTTCCCTGTCGATGGCTCAATTAGGGCAAGGATTCCTGATGGATATTTTTATTAGGCTTGAGTTTATTTTAGGTGGTTGTTTCCCATGAATTACCATATTTTTGTTTCCTAGGAAGGAGATGTTTTAGCCACGTGTTATCTATTGGGTCATGTGGTGGAGCCCATGTTCCTTCTATCATCGATGGCTTGGGTGGACATGGATGTTTTTACTTGGTAGAGACATTGAGGTCTACTTTCTCCAGGATACGGTTTGGAATGAGGATTCCTGGTGTTGGATAAGTGGAGTTCTAGGTGTGCTCCCTATATCATGGCTAGCTTGAGAGGGTAGTTTTGGAAAGACCCCTGATCTTACTCATTTTTGGTTGCATTTTGGGCAGTTCAGTGGAATTTTGGTTGTATTATTGTGAATTTAGATAGAAACCTATGTGGAGGGTGTTCATGTGGTTGATCATGGCATGAGGGAGATTCCTTGATGTTGAAGAGAAGTGTTGAGGGTTCTCTAATTTATTGAAATTGACCTGAGTAAGGATCATGGTTAGTGATTTTATGCACATTAGCCTAGTTTTTTTAGGACTTGTATCTTGTGATCATGTGATCTTGTGCTTGTTCAAGATATGTTTAAGGAGATCCTTTTGGTGGGGAGTGTACCATAGGTTGTTGGAGGTCATGAGCCTCATTTAAGTGGTTTATTTTTTGTGGAGGCTGTGAGTTTTCATGCTAGCACTTGAGTGTGATTGGGTTATCCATTTCTATCCATTTTGATCAGTGATGGATTTATAGTGGTCCATATGGTTCTCTATTTTGGGTATAGGGGTGACAATAAGAACACTCCTACGGTAGTGAGCATCATATCTGTCATGGTTGAATGTATCTCATGTTGGGAGAGAGTTATGGATATTGTAATACTAGTCTTTGGATGGTCAAGATAACATTGACTACACTATTTCTTGGAGTGGATCATGGATTTTGGTTATCCATTGATGATTCTTGGAGGTAATAAGTGTTTATTGTGAGGAGTTTGTGATGACTTACATCATCACATGTTGTGAAAATTAGAAGAATTTTGAATTTTTTGATCCTAGAAGTGTTTCTGGGGTAAAATAGTAATTTACCCTATAAGATGATCTAAGATATTTTTTATGACCACTCTTTTGGTCCCATAATAGGGTGTTTACCCTTGGATAGAAGTTTTATAGAAACATGAGACGTTCAATTTTTTGTGGAACGTTTAATATTTAATTAATTAAATATTAATTTATTAACACCTATTCGTTCTGTCATATATTTTAAACAGAGCATTAGATTGAGATTATGTTTCCGTGGTTGAGTATGGAATGTGGGTTTTTCCTAGTAGATACATAACTTTATGTCGGGAACTGGGGCTGGGGTCACCCCCCTGTATTTCCTTTTATTTTTATTTTCTCTTCTTTTTCTTTTTCCTTTTTTTATTATTTATTTTTCCCTTGTATTTTTATGTATTCCTATGGGGATTTTAAATTTCGGATCTTTGACCAAGATAGGGAGAGGGATAGAAGAGAGGGAGAGGGATAAGAGGAGGTGTTTCTGTGGAGCTCGGGTCTCACTGGATTATCGTGAGATAACTACAAATTGCATATTAGATCGACTCTTCAGCGATTTCTATTCAGAGGTAGGATCATTTTATTTTTTTCACTATAAATCCCCACAACTTAGTTTTTTTTTTAGTTTTTAAAGAATTTTTTGTGTTGTCGGGGACCCCTAGTGGGTTGATCCATGGTTTTCAGGGAGAAATTGGTCGTTTTAGTCTGTTTTAGGGGTTTCTCGTTCAAGGAAACCCATGTACACGGTGTGTGGTTTAGAGAATTCATGACCTATACTCTTCCTTTTCAGATAAGATGAGTTTTTTTGGTATGAAATTCCATGTACCGGGGGTACACACCATGTAGTGGTGACTTGGGGGGTGTCAGGGGGAACATGGCCGCGTAGGGTACACGACCATACCTCATGTGATGTATACAGATAGTGTCCATGTACTATGCTTAGCTAGACCCCATATGGGGTAAATGGATAGGTACATAGAGGGGACCCTGTGTGGGGTACACACCATGTATGGGGTGGAAAATGTTGTGTAGTTGGTTGTGTACACGTTGAGTGGGGGCTATGGTACATGGGAAGGTACCCATTTGGGCTACATTCCATGTATAGGGAATACACACCATGCACTTTGGAAAAGTACACACCTAGTTTCTTGAGGCACACAACCTAGGAGGACCTTTTGGGTTACACACCGTGCACCCCAAGTGCACATTGTTTACTTTTCCTTCCATTATTCATTTTTCATATTTTTCACCATGGTGTTAGAATTGGAATTTTGAGTAGTCCATTCTAATCATTTTTTCACATAGATTTTAGAATCCTTTCAACATTTAGAGGCCATCTGGATGATGTTTTGGATTGATATAGTTCAACATTAGTTTTTATTCAAGGTTTGATTTTAGAATCCTATTGGGTGTTGGGTTGTGAGTTGCGAGGCTCAAGTGAGGGTGTGAGATCATTAGTTGGAATGGATTATGGATGTCAGAACAATATTTTTTAAGGTTCTTTTGGATAGATTCCATAAGGAAGGATCGAGTAGTATCTCTGAGGAGATATTATTTTTTCCCTACATGTTAGGACATGTTTCTCAAGGTTAGAGATTTTGAGGTTTATCTCTTAAGTTTGAGGATTAGAGATATAGGAGCCTTGGGGACGGGTTTATGCAGTGGGATGAAAATTACGATCGAGTTCCATTGAGTTGTTGAGATGAGTTAGAGGGACTCTTGAGGATTCCCTTATAAGCTAGTTTATTATCGTGCCTTACCCTTACATAGATTGGTCTACGCAGGGGTCACCTAAATTTATCCTTACCCGTAAAGGTGTTGCGTAAAGGTAATGGTTGGATTTAAAGTTTTTCATAAAGGTAATCAGTTTCTTAACCTTATGCGAGTTGAGACTACATAAGGTAACCAATTTAGTACCCTTACTTAGTGGTGCCGATGTAGGTTCCAGGCACAGTGGAAGCATCCTTTGAAGGTATGGCCAACTCAACTTTTAGTGATAAATCATACTTAATCATTGCTTCACATGATCAAAACATAATTTCCAAAGAAAATAGTAGATTAATTGACTATATTAAAACACTAGAACCTGAAGATAAGTATCTTCACATGTAATTTATAATTAATTTATAAGAAAATATACAATTAACTTAACTTATAATTCCGCTTTCGTTGATGATCTGATGGAATGGATCTAGTTGCACCATCATTTTGCTACATGACCTAAGTGTAGAATCCCAATAGAGGTTATCCAAGTGTACACCAAAATATCTTAATGATTCCATATAATCACTGGGTTCTAGCACAACTGATCTTAATCGCTTGCATTGTTTATGGTTGACCACAACAAAATTCTTCTCGAGAGAGGAAGAGCTCTTGATGATCTCTCATTGGATTGAGAGAGGAGGGGAGGAGAGAACTATATATCTCTTGATCTATCCATAGGTATTGAGATAGTCTCACTATATCCATTGTGCACACTGAAAATGATTTAGGAAAGATATATAATTAGATATTTATTATGATAGGTTTAGGGTTGGAAAATTGTACACGAGCCCCTAACCATATTTAATATTCTTAGTTGACCCCATGTATAATAATAATAATATTATTATTAATCACTTTATATGTGAAACATATTAAGAATATAATTAAATATCATTTATTTCTATCTGACCGTTAATCTTAGTCTGCTTTCCCTCGTCGACTTTTACCAATCCTCAAATAATGACTATTTAATTAAATAAATTTCACTGCATTATTCTATGATAAATATAAGAGATATTATATTTTGAAAAATTTTAAACCAATATTTATTATTATTATTTAACTCTCTTATTCTTTCAAAAAACCCATGACTAAATTATAGAAATCAACCAAACTAAATAAATCTAATTTATTCTAACTTGTTAAATTAATTATTTGAATTTAACTGAGATTATAGATACATTAAGTGTGTGACTCTCTAGGTCTCTTTCTCAGTGGCATTATATATAACCTCATAAAGTCCAAGTTTAGAATCTAGAAACATTCCAAGACTCACATAGAGAAATAATTTAATGTCACAACGACATCCAACCTATTACGAATGCTTACTATATAATATAATTATTTTATCACTATATCTCTAATCAACAATGTCTCATGCCGATGCCATCGACCAATATGTTCAATGTCTCTTTATTTGAATTTATAAAAATGAACTCCCCCACTGAACACCATGTCCATAGATTTATGGAGGTAGTTCCATTCCCTTAAAATGGCCTAATATATCAACTTTTGTCTAGGTATAGAGGGGATAAATCCTTTCTTGTATTATCCATTAATACAATATCACTCATGATTCACCTAATGCATCCTACTTTTACATGAACATATGTTGTCACAGTTTTCATTAATACATCAAAGTATGCGGGTCATGATATCCATTAATGATAATATTAAAGTCTAAGGATCAATACACATTTCTACAGATAGGAATATCCAATTACACATGAAAATGTGGATTTCTTATTAACGGGTCTATTCTCATAACCTCATATCTTAGATATTACCAAGGGTGAACACCATAAGAACATGTATCACTGTCTTATGAGCCTCCTATACTTGATATCCTGTATTATCTATGTCCCATTAGAAAATATCATCTGACCATAGAACAAGGTTCGGGAATAATATCGTGGCACCTCTAGGTTCTTATCATAGTAGGGAACAACTATTACCTTCCAGTGTGAAATATATTCTAATAATATTATCACATACAAATATTATACATAAGAACACTAATTATGTGATAAGGAAACTTATTTAATAATAAAAACATGTAATAAATTACTAAATAAGTTGGTTCTAGAGCACCAACTCCAATAGACACCAAGAAAATATCTTTAGTTCACCTCAGACACTTAAGGATAGTTTTAATAGTAGTCCAATGTTATTCACTTGGATCTACTTGATATCTTTATACCATGCTCAAAGCATAGGCAACATCAAGCCTTGTACATAACATGTAATAAATTATGGATCCCATCACATAAGCATATGATATTTTTCTAATTTTCTCTCTTTACTCTTGTGTCTGAGGACACATTTTCTTGGAAAGATGTATACCAAGTGACATTGGAACCAATACTATCTTGGATTGTCCCATACTAAACCTCTTCAGTATATGGTCAATTTATGCACCTTGACTTAATCCAATAAGCCTCTTGGATCTATCACTCATGATATTAATCCCTAGGATGTAGGTCACTTCACCTAAGTCCTTTAAGGAGAAGCACTTGCTCAACCATGCCTTAACCTCTTGTAAGGTTGGTACATTGTTTACAATTAGTAATATGTCATTTATATATACTAATATGAAAATAATCATACTCACACTAAACCATTTATAAACACATGGATTGTATTCATTCTTAATGAAGCTAAATTCTTTTATGGATTCATAAAATCAAATGTTCTATGACCTAGATGCTTAATTTAATCCATAAATGGATCTCTATAACTTACATACCTTATTTGGTATTTCTTGGAGTTAAAAAACCCTTTTCTTGTGTCATTTACAAATCCTATTGAAGGTTCCCATTAAGTAAAATAGTTTTGACATCCATCTGCCAAATTTCATAGTCATGGTAAGCTATAATGGAAAACAAAATTCTGATGGATTTAAACATGGAAATTGGAGAATATGTTTTTTCATAGTTAATGCCTTGATTTTGTCTAAAACCTTTATCCACTAGCCATTATTTATAGTTATTTACTTTACCTTCCATGTATATATTTATCTTGAATACCCATTTACAACCAACAGGTTTCACATCAACTGGTGGATCGATCAGAACCCAAACTTGGTTTTGATACATCGAATCCATCTCAAAATTCATAGATTCTTTCCACCTTTTCTGATCTCTCCACTATCTCCTTATAGGGGATAGGATTAGTATTTTCATTCAATAATGATTCACCATAATCAGTGACTATAAAACCATATCTCTTTTGTTCTCTTACCCTCTTTAGCACTCCTATGCATCACTTGTGTTTCAGGAATAAATTCTTCTATGAGGACCTATGGAATTAGTTTATGTAACGACTTTTGTATATATTGAGCATCAAATTCACTGAAGTCAATATTTCTCCCACTATACTCCCTGAGTATATGCTCCCTCTCAAGAAAAATGGTTTGAATTTCAATAATTACTTTCTTGTGTGAAGGGTTATATAGATATTATCTCCTTGTTTCTTTAAGATACCCTATAAACATACACTTTGTACCTTTGGGTGCTAGTTTGTTACTTTATATAGCCTTAAAAAATGCCTTGAAACCCCATGCATGAACATGTGACAAATAAAGTTTCTTTACACTCCATAACTTTAAGGAAATAACTTTTTCCACTTTATTTGGTACTTAGTTTAGTAAGTATAATGTCATCTGTAATGAATATCCCCAAAATGGTAATGGAAGGATTTCATGAATCATTATCAACCTTACCATGTCCAAAAAGGTATGGCTCCTCCTTTCAATAACACTATTACACTATGGTGTATAAGGTGGAGTGAGTTGAGATAAAATCCCATACTCCCATAGAAAGTCGATAAAGTCTTGATTAAGATATTTATCACTTTGATCTGATTGAAGTTTCTTGAGATTCTTATAAATATTATTCCCAAACTCATTATTGAACCTTTTTAACTTCTTAAACTATTGATACTTGTACCTCATTAATTAGATATAACCACACCAACTCAAGTTGTCGATAAAAGTAATAAAATATGGGTACTCACCTATAGCCTCTACTTGAAAAGGCCTACACACATCAGTGTGTACCAAATATAGAATCTATATAGCCCTTTCACCTTGAACACTTAATGGTGGTTTAGTAATATTACCTTGTAAAAAATCATGACATATTTCAATTAGATTAAGCTCAAAAGAGTATAAGTAACCATATTGATAAATCTTTGTCAAATGATTCTTGTTTATGTGACCAATATGGTGATGCCATAAATGGGTATTATATGAGTCGTGCATATTTTTTTCATTATCAATTTCCAATATTTGGTTTTTTTAATTTAATACATAAATCCTGTTTGTTCCATACCACAACATATTCTATATTTATAAAAATATAAACCTTTATTTCCAAATCTGAAAATAAATACATACACATCTAAAAAAGAAACATAAATAATGTTTTTGGTAACACTAGTCTCATAATAAGAGTTATTTAAAACCAAAATCAATCCTATAAAAAATGTGATATGGTAGTATATAATGGATATAGTATCCAGAATTTCTCTATTGGTATTCCATAGATCCACCTCATCTCTAGTAATTTTACAAAATCTACTTGTTTCTTATATTTGGATACAAATGTGAGAAACCTATGTAGTATATAATATCCAACTTGTAGATATGGAAATATTAAACTCAATAATAAACACAACTGAATCTTACCCTAGATTCTTTGTCTAGGTACAATTCCTCTTCCAGTGGACCTATTTTCCATATTCAAAACATACCATATCCTATTCCTATCCTTACCTTTGGATCTTCTTCTTCTTAGAAGGACAATGCTCCAAACCCTTAGACTTGGAATAAGTATTTAGTGACTTTTACTTGTTCTTAATCTTATTATTTACCATAAGTACAATGTTCTTGTCATGCCCCATGTCTTTATAAACTTTCTTAATAAGTGTAATAAGTTTTGAAAGTGTCTTATCTCTATTTCTCATATTATAATTCAAAATAACACTGGAGAAGTTTTTAGGTAATGAGTAAAGAATGATAACTATGTGTAACTCATCAGGGATCTTAAAACCAAATATGTACATGCACTAAATATAACCAATAATCTTGAATACATGTTCCCCATCTAGTGCCGACTCTCCAAGCTTGCACATGAATAGTGCATTGGAGATTTCATATCTCTCCGATCTCTCCCTCTCTTGATAGATATTCTTAAGGTGAGAAATGGTGTTATACGGATCCATATCCTCATATTAATTTATAATCTCATTGTACATAGTGAAAACATGAAATATTGGAGATCCATAACATCATCCACATGCTTCAAATAGATAGATACTTCTTCCTCATTATCCTCCTTGGAAATGAACTCTGGAAGTGGGTCTTCCAACACATAGAATTTTTGTTCTTGGCATAGTATAATGTGAAAGGGCCTATACTATTACTATAAATTCACATAGGTGATAAGTTTATAATTATCTAGTATAGATCACATTTATATTATCAAATTCATTTGATTTTTTATTTTGACAAATCAATATCATATAATTAGTACTTGTTTTGATTACAAAATTTGATGATTTTTTTAAAATTAATTAAATTCTTATTAATGTACCACTATTTTTTGAAACCCAATAGCCCTCACCATAAGTTTCAGAATACTTTGTTACTTTTATATTATAGTGTAAAGGATCCATATTCCATTTCTCATAACCTAAACTTGTCCCTGACAAGTATTTGAAAGGTTTTAGGTAACTGTAACTTTCCAACTGCATTAACTAACAATTACTTGATTCGTTGAGTGGAATCCACAATCCTGAAATCCTATTTAAATATTTCCTCAACCTTTGACTCTTAATTACATAAAGTCATAATTGGTTAGTCAACCCTTGATGTGAACTAAGTTAAGTCAACCCAAAACTTTAAGTTAAAAGTTCCATGATAATTGAAATCACCCGAACTTGGGTCAGTCAAGCACTTTTAACTATGAGGTCATTTCTAACTTAAGTAGTGGAAGGATAAGATCACTTAATATTTTTGGTTGAGGGATTTTTATCTACATTCATAAATTCCAGTTTATCCTTATACATTCCTTGTTAATAATAAGTGGATTTTACTTAAGTGATTAACCATGTGCGATAAAAAATTTACGCATAATCGGGCTATATTTTCTTTCATATTTCATGTTGTTAATTCATTTATTAGGTGATCACACAACATCCACAAACATAAATAATTAACTATGAAACTAGATGAAATAAAACATAATTAGAATGATCATGATATTCTCTAATGGTTAGTTTATCTAGCGGATGATAAACTAACCCTCAACCTTTGGGGAAAACACCTTGAACTGTAGCTTGGTTTATGTTTCAGCATTCCACCGTGGATCCTATGTATCATCTTGATTGGTTTCACCTTGACTCTTTGACATGGACCACCTCCTCCATACTTACATAACATTTTACTCACACATAGGTGAGGGGATCCAATGGATTTGATAAAGGGGATTTTGCATAAAAGAAACCATGAACATGCAGACCCTTACATAATAAAGAGAAGAGGATGACACACATGCCATCAATTTTAATTTATTAAAAATTAAAATAAACCAATCACACATAAGGGATAATCTAATACCATTATCATCCACACAAATCTAGAAATGAGCATACAATTGAAATCCAGTTATCAATTAATTTGATTATTTATTAAATTAAGATAATATTCCAAAAATTAATCTAATACATTTAGTTTATCATAATTCCATCCAACCATCCTTAACTCACCATCATTTATAATGTCAAAAAAAATTAATTTAATTTAAAATTAATTCATTACACAAGTGTACTTAGATAAAACTACATGTGTTCATAAAAAATTTAATATGAAATTAAATTTAATATATAATTTTAAATCATATGATATGGCATGTACTGTTGAATAAATGACACACGAAACAAAAAATTAATAGGTTTAATTATACATTAAATTATTTTTTCCAAAAAAATTTGAGAACACTGTCGGTATTAGACTACAGGGTGTGTAAAAAATTACACAACATGTACTTGTCTTCTACCCATGTCCACAACACATTCCTTGGGTATGGATGTGTCCCCTACTGTGAAAAACCTTGAGGTACACAACTTGTTGTCCAATATATATAGCATGTGACCTCATTTTTCATGGCATGTTAGTCCCCATGTTGGGTATTTGATACACAACATAGTTGGTACACCCCGTATACTTGTCCGCAAGATAAAGGGAACTACACATCATATACAGTGGTTAAACGACATGTAGTTCTTCATGCCGTGTGCCAGCCTATTCAGATCTATACACCAATCCGATCTATTCAGATCTTAGAACTAATTTTGTTGAATTTGAACTGATATAAAAGAGTTACAGGTGAGAAAACATAATACACAACATGTATATAGGGATCAAACACCGTGTACTCTAGTTTTGTCCAGGAAGAACCTTTGGAACCTATAAACAATGTTTTTCAGATGTTTATTTTTAATGTTTAACCATTTACAAGTTATGTTTGAAAGAATTAAGAAAGAGAATATATGATGATGTAAGATACTAAAATGAATTTATATAAGTAAAATAAATTGAAAAAAATATTCAATCAATTAATGAACAATAAATAATTATAAATTAAACATGTGACCACTTTGATACCGCTTGTAGTTTCTAGGCACAATGGAAACGTCCTTTAAAGGTATGACCAACTCATATTTTAGTCTTAAATCATGTTCAATCATTGATTTACATTATTAAAACATCATTTCCAATGAAAATGGCATATTACTTGACTAGATTAAAACATCAGTACTAGAAATGAATAATCTTTATATGTAATTTATAATTAATTTATAAGTAGATATAGAATTACCTCAACTTGTAATTCCTCTCTCATTGATGATCCAATGGAATAGAACTTTTCAGTCCATTTTTGTGTAGTAGGATCCAAGTGTAAAATCTCTTCAGTGGTGATACACACATGAACAAAAATCTTCAAAAAACATTATAGAATCACCAGGTGCTAGAATGGATGATCTCGATCACTTGCATCATTTATGGTTGACCACATTAGAATTATTATCGAGAATGAAATAACTCTTGATGATATCTCATTGGACTAATAGAGTAGGAGAGGATATCACTCTAGATCTTTTTATCTCTATCTAGGGCATGAGAGAGTCTCACTCTATCTTTTGTGCACACCAAAAGTGATTTTAGAAATAGAGATATAATTAGATATTTATTATGGTAGGTTTAGGCTTGAAAAATCACACACAAGACCTTAACCATCTTTAATATTTTTATTTGGACCCATTTCCATTAATAATAATAACAATAATAATAATAATAATAATTTTACATGTGAAACCTTTTAAGAATATAAATAAATATCATTTATTTTTAATCATACCATTAATATTGATCTGCTTTTTATCGCCGAATTTTATCCATCCTTGAATAATTACTATTTAATTAAATAAATATCACTGCATTATTCTATGATATATATAATAAATATTATATTTTCAAAACTTGAAAACTAATATTTATTATTATTATTTAACTCACATATTATTTCGAATAACCTGTGATTAAATTATGGCAATAAACCAAAGGAATATATCTCATTTATTCTAACTTGTTAAATTCATTACTTGAATTTAACTGAGATTACAGATATTCTAAGTGTGTGACCCTCTTGTCCTCTTTCTCAATGTATTTAGGAATAAATGCCTAAATTCTAATATTAGCATTTAGAAATATTCCAAGGACCCCATAAAGAAATAAGTTAATGTTGCAATGACACCCAACCTCCTACAAATTCTTACCATGTAATATAATCCCTTTATCATGATATATCTAATCAAGCAGGTTGCATACTGGTGCCATTAACCTATATGATTGATGTATCTTTCTTTGAATTTCTGAAAATAAACTAACCCACTAAACACCATAGCCATGAATTTATACAGGCAGTTCCATTCCCATCAAAGGGCCTAAAATATCAAATTCCATTTAGAGATAGAAGGGATAAATCCTTTATCACATTATTCATTAATGCAATATCACTCATGAAACACCCAACACATCCAAATTCACCATGAATATATTTTTTCATGGTTTTCATCAATACATAAAAGTACACAAGTTATTATATCCATTAATGATAATCTTAAAGTTTGAGGGTCAATACACACATTCGTAGATAGGAACATCCACTGACACATGAAAATATGGATTTCCTATTAATGGGTCTATTCTCAAAACCTTCTATCTTGGATATTATCAAGGGTGGACACCATTATAATGTGTCTCAATGTCTTCTGAGCTTCTTACCCCCAATAGGTTGTATTTTCTATGTCCCATTAGACAATATCATTCTTCCATAGAAAAATTTTCAAGAATAATGTGATGGAACCTCTAGGTTCTTATCATAGAGGAGAACTTCTATGACCTTTTAACACAACATATATTCTATGGAAATTATCACATACAAATATTATGTAAAATAAAAATCATGATATGATAATAAACTTATTTAATAAGAAAAATATGTAATCAAGTACTAAACAAGTTGGTTATAGGGAACTAACTCCAACATCTAAAAGACCGCGTAAAGGTAAGGCCTGATGTACCCTTACAAAAAATATTCTATGTAATGGTCATACCCTTTCAAGAGTTGTTTATGTGATGGTAGTACCCTTACATAGTGCTTTATTTTTAAGTTATGTAAAGTTAAGAACTGATTTACCAGTGATGACTTGCGTCATCACGTGTTGTGAAAATCAGGGGAAATTTGAATTTTTTGTTCCTAGAATTGTTTCAAGGGAAAAATGGTAATTTATCCTTTAGTACGATCTTAGATAATTTTTTTTACCACTATGTTAGTCCCGAAATAGGGTGTTTATCCAAGTACAAGAGTTTGGTAGAATCTGAGTTGCTCAAATTTTTGTGGAATATTTAATATTTATTTATTTGTGCATGTTCATCCAGTTCTATATTTTAAATGGAGAATCATATTGAGATTTTGTTTATGAGGTTGATTTTGGAATAGGGGGTTTTTCTAGGTGAGGCATAACCTTGCATCGGGCACCGGGGCTGGGCCTGGTCCTAGGCCCCCTTTTTTTTCTTTTTCTTTTTTCTTCCTTTTACTTTTTTATTCTTTTATTTTTCCATTGGATTGTCATGTATTCCTTTGAAGATTCACACTTTGGGGTCTTCATCTGAGAGTGGGAGATGGAGAGAAGATAGGGAGAGGGTGATGAGGTGGTTCCATCGCGAAGTGTGGGTCTTGCCGGATCATAGTGTTGCAGCTACGAATCACAGATCAAATCAAAGCTTCTGTAGTTTCCACCCGAAGGTCCCATTTTTATGTTTTTCACTATAAATCCCCATATATTAGTTGTTTTTTAGTTTTTAAATCATATTTTGGTTTTTTGGGGTCCCCTAGTGGGTTAATCTATGACTTTTAGGGAGAAATCAGGCGTTTCGAATTGTTTCGAGGGATTTTCATTCGGGTAAATCCATGTACATGGAATGTGGTTCAAAGAACACATGCTTTGTGTTCTTCCAATTTTGGGAATATGAGTTTTTTTGGAATTACACACCGTGTACCAGGGGTATGCACTGTGTAGTGGATATTCAGGGTGTGCCGGAGGCACACGACCGTGTATGGTACACAGGCAGACCTATGCGGGGTACATGGCCAGTGATCATGTATTGTGCTTAGTTAGAACCCATGTGGATTTCATGGCCTAATATATGGTTATGGACCCTATGTGGGGTGAATGTTATGTATAGTACAATACATGTTGTGTAGTCGGTGGTGTACACATCGAGTTGGGGCTGTGGTACACAGGTAGGTACCCATGTGGGGTTACACGTCGTGCACTTTGGAAATGTACACAAAAATTTTCCCATGGCACATGGATAGGAGGAAATTTGAGGTTATATGACATGTACCCCAAGTGCACACCATTCACTTTTTTTGTCCTGGTCCATTTTACATATTTTTCTCCCAAGTATCAAAATTAGAATTGTGAATAGTTCATTTTGATCATTTTTCCATATAGATAACGACGATGGAATCATTTTAGCATTTAGAGGCTATTTGGATGGTTTTTTGACTGAGATATTTCAATATGAGGTTTTCTTTGAGGTTTGGTTTTAGAATCCTCATGGGAGTTGTGTTGTGAGCTGCAAGTCTTGAGTGAGGGTGTGAGCTCATTAATTAGCATGAATTGTGGATATTGGACTGGTTTTGTTTGAGGTTATTTTAGATAGATCCCAAAAGGCAGGATTAAGTAGTATATATGAAGAGATATTAGTTTCTCTCTACATATTCAGACTGGTTTCTTGAGTTTAGAGCTATTGAGGTTTAAATCTTGGGTTTGAAGATCATAGCTGTAGGAGCCTTTGGGTTGGGTTGACATTGTGGGATGGCAGTTACAACTGGGTGTCATTGAGCTATTAAGACGAGTCTGAGGGACTCTTGAGGACGATCTTTTAGGTTGGTTTCCAATTAATTTATTAGAGGATTCTAAATTCAGTAGTTGAGGATTCCTATGTGGCATGGTGATTCTTGGGATTCCCTTGTGGGAGAGTTGGTACCTATGGATGGGTCATTTTTAAGAAGGCATGCTGAGGTTTCTCTCACATGGGATTTTCCATGAGGTTTGGATTTTTTTAAAGATCCCTTATGGAGGGTCTTAATTTTGAGGTGGTCATGAGGACCGTTGTGAATGACCCCATTGGTAAGCTTGAATTTTGGATGCCCCTTTGGGTGCATTAATGATTGAGGATCAGTTGGAGGCCACTGGGGGATTTTTGATATCTTTCTACATTGGTCATATCCTGTGATTTTGGATGATCTAGAAGGACCCCTCATAGGGTGTCCTTTTTTTCTATGGCCTTTGGGATATTTTTGGATCTATGGATGGGCATAGACTGAGATATTGGGTGTGGAAAGGAAGTCTTATAGAGGACATCACTTTATGATGTGACCTCAAGGACCATGGTATCCCCAAGTTTTGGTTTATCCCTAAGGCAGGTCATTGAGAGACCATGGTGGTTTTTTATTGGATGCTGAGATCCAGTGTTCCGAGAGAGGCCTCGTGCTTTATTGGCCAAGAGTTGATCAACACTACTAGTTTAGCTATTTGGCTGGTGGGTTTGAGTTTGGTTCATCCCATTTTCGGTTGGCCTTTGGCCATGACATTTGAGGTAGTTCTACTTGGGACTTTGGTTTGAGGAGGAGACCCTTAGGATATCTTAGATTGGGTGTTGGCACTGAGTTTTGATCTAGTTATCTTCTTCATTATATGGTTATGTTTATATAGGATTAAGGATCTAATGGATGACTATATGAGTGCAACCCCCTCTAGTTTAGTGTGAAACCCTAACTAGAGTAGTTTCAGGCTCATGGGGTGTTAAGGAACTTATAGAGTGGGTTTCAGTATACCGTGGATTTTATTGTGCTCCTAGGGACATAGATGCTATATTATCCCTATTTTTATGGATACCTCCTTATTGGACCAATATATGGTTCCCAATTCGTTCTGAAGGACCTTCAGGACTAATAAGTTCTCTAGTTGTGTTAACCTAGATGTTCCTGTCACCAGTTTAGATCATGCTATTGGATTCACAGAGATCGTTAGATGTGCTTACTGTGTGGACACCTATGGTTATGAATCAAGGTCTGATATTCATGCTTGTTATGTTTATATTTCTTGAATATCCTATGTATATTTTGTGGATGCACTATTTTTCATGTGGTGGGGTGATCGATGTGCTCTAAATCCTTTAGCAGGGGCCATATCAGGGGTAGATATACCTTAGGTGTCTAGCTAGAACCCGTGGTTGGATGTTTTTATTGTTTTTCTTTTTCTCCTTAAATTTTTTTCATTTTTTATTTTATTCAACCTACTGTTAGTATTTAGCTAGGCTAGATATATCATGTGTGCATGCACTTGTTATGATAGTAGATTATAGGTTCATCATTGGGGTGACCTACTGAGATTTATTTCTCACCCGCTGTATATACACCTTAGTGTGTGTGAAGACTTGGTGTCTATTTTAAAGTTGGATCATAGGTTATGCGATGGTTGGGGATGAGGCCCAATGCTTCTTGATCGAGTGGAGCCACTCGGGAGGTGTCTCAGGATTGGGCTGGTGCAGTTCAATCATCATGGAGACTGGGTATGTGGTTTGGATCAATGTTGGTAGCATAGCCTATTGTATTTATTTTTAGTTATTTATTTTTTATATGTGGTCTTCCTAGTGGGTGACCATTTTTTTTATGTTTTTCATGCTTCGAGTCTGTACGACTGTATGCTACATTTCACTTATTATATCATGTTGGTGCTTCAGTTTATCTATCATGCATACTCTGATGTTTATACCTATGTGTGAGTTTGGTTATTTTACATTGTTATTACACTCTAACCAGAGGGTATAATCTCCCCACTATACCTTTTTGACCCTCTCTACTATTCAGGAGCCTCTAGTGTTTGTGATGGCGTGCTTGAGGCCTTATGGTGACCTAGATCGGGTGACATGTCAGGTAAACCCGAGCTGGTTCATTATAAAATGGTATCATAGGTGTTTGGTTTTTTGATTTGGGGAGTTAGTAGATAGGTGATCTAGGAACGTGTCAGAACTTGTGATGGATATCAAAATAGTGTGTCATGAACACCTTTTACGATTGGAAGTCCAAGTTTCCGTGGTATGAGATTATTGTTCTTGGATTCCGTTTTTACAGTTGCATGATTTCACCTAGAGTGATGTTCTTTGATTTTTGGATTTATTGTTTATTCTAGTTTTTGGATCTTAGACCATGGGTAATAGTACAATGTTCATGCATTATTATAGGCATGCAGGATTCACATGAAATATGACTATCTGTGTGTGTTTTTATTGACGATGGAAGTTCAGTTGTTTAAAGTGCCAGCAACTGCTCATAGGGCATTTTCTCATATGAATTCTTGGTGGAATTCTACTCAATTGAACCACATATTTTTTTATGATAACAGGTCATATGGATTGTGTATAGAGAGATTATCTAGTGTTGGATATGCATTCCCTTCATCAAGGGATGTATAAAGATCCTTTTGGATTAGTTGTGACATCCCGACCTAGCTTACCATCAAACCAGTAGCCAGAACGGTGGGTCACATGGACTTAAGTGAATCTACCAGTATGCCAGAGGCTGCTGACTAGCAGCGAGGGCCTCAATAGGTGATAGTGGGGACAATATACTCTCATATAAAAGTATTATAGTGGTAAAATATAAAATAAATATCAGATAATATAAGAAGTAGTAAATAAACAATTAACAACAAATCAGTGGAAGATAAATATTATAATAACTGAATTAATGTGGCCAACGCTAGTTTATACAAAGTATGTATGTACAGTTGATGAAACATATATGAAAACAGTAAACATACAACATGATTTATAATTCAGAACAATATAGGTCTAAAGTAAAGAAAAGAAATAAAAATCCTAAAGGTGATCTCCATGAGCATCCTGATCTCCATCTCAGTCCTTTGCTCATAACTCCTAGGTATAAGACCACAACAACAAGCAAAGTCCAATGTCTTGTAAAGAAGAAGGCCTACTCAGGTACCCCAGTGCAATGGTGGCCCGATCATGTTGTGAGATATAAATCGTAGTAGGTCGAAACCCATGGTGTCTAGACCAATCCAGATAGTGAAATATTATTTAGGTAGTGTGCAGGTATAGAGAATTAATAAACCGAACTGAATAAATAAACAACCACCCATCCAAGTTCCTAAGGGACACCTGATGACTATACCTACTTCATCTCATAGCTAGAATAAGAGTCTGATAATGTCACTATATATATATAACAATATATATATATATAGTATAATATACTTATATATATTTTTGGGATAGGCCAGGATGCAACTCACAGAAATCCAAAACTAGGGGAGTCTCTCACGGTCTAACCCCTAGACCAACTCCAAGATCTCTCACAGTCTCTTGGGATACTCATGTTGGCATGAACAGGACATAACCCACTTCCATCTATCACCAGGGGATCTCTCACGGTCAATCCCCTTGCTCTAGCTGGGAAGATCACACAGTCACCCCTCCCAAGGGATCTCACAGTCCCTTGGCTCCACATGCCTATATAGCATAATAATTTATAATATATAATGAATGAGTAATTAACCTCTCATACATCTCATTATCCCATTCTATTTATAACCATTTTCACAATTATAATATAGTGCATAAGGCAATACCTCTTATATATTTCAATAGCCATACCATATTCATAATTTAATACATAAGGCATAACCTCTTATGTATGTCATTACCAAGTTCAATTTCCAAATAAAACATTACATTACACATGAGTCATTTAACAAATCATGATAAGAGGCATGACCTTACCATCCCTCATATCTTTCCTTTTAAAACCATTTGATTCTCATAAACTATGCTTATTAATTTAAACAGAGGCATGGTCATGCCACCCTATTCAGTTCCATTTCGAACTAACCAATTAATTCATTCCATTAAATTACTAGAGCAAGTCAAACCATTTTAATAAGATTAAATAACTTTTAGGAGGTGTCATTGGAAAGGGAAAATCACCTACATAGTTGATTCCAATTAAAAGCTGGGTCAAGTACTTAGAAGGTGAATTGATTCATTTAACATTTATTTACAAGGGGTTGACTCTAGTTAAGGATATCCTTACCAGTTATGTTACAAAAATGACATATTACAAACAATGACATCAAAGCATAAGGAACCACTAAGCAATATTTCTAGGCAAGATAGAAGTCACAAATCATCACTGTGAGTTTTCAAAGATAGTGCACCTCCTTTGGAGGGGTTTTATTATAAAACCATGACTTTTTTATCAAACAAATCCTTTATCAGAACTAATCATTTCATTCATGAACCACAATTTAATTTATCAAAGAAGCATTAAATAGGCAACTAATTCATTTTAAATTAAAAGGGAAAGGAAAGGGATCCTACCTCATGGGATGAGAACCAAGACGAACGCTTCATCTCTTGACATTTTAAATGGTGACCACCCAAAGTTGCTACCTCCCACCTTCGAGCATATGCACCTTTGCATATACATAAGGAAACCTATCCCCTATGCACATATTCACATAGCCCTGAATATGTGCAAGAGGATACTTACATACATGATCATATATGTATATACCTGTTAACACTCATTCACATATGAATTTTCATATTATATATAAGAACACCTATCCCCATATATATATATTCATTGTTATGGGTGAATATACATATAATAGGGGAACTTTCATACAAATATGCCTACCTATGCATATGCGGTGAGTCACCTTTGACTCTGGTGACTCAAAACCACATGGAAAGGTCCAACACACTACAGATAAAATACTAGGGACTCAAAAAAAACCTTAAAGACCCCAAATAAATTGGGTGAAACCAAATAAAATATAAAAAACCTTACCTTAAATCAATGGCGGTGAACCAAAACAAACCAAACCACTTCACCTTCAGCGGCGGTTGTCGGAATACGACCAAAAGAGTCTTGATAATCCTTTCACACAACCTAACAACGAAAGAAAACACCAGAAATCAATTTATTCCAAAACCTATGTTTGGATGAACCACACTGGGTGATGGAGAGGGAAAAGTCATCCAAAACAAGGGAGGAGAAAGGAGTAT
Source organism: Viscum album (assembly GCA_963277665.1). Classification (NCBI taxonomy): domain Eukaryota; kingdom Viridiplantae; phylum Streptophyta; class Magnoliopsida; order Santalales; family Viscaceae; genus Viscum; species Viscum album. The sequence goes on along the minus strand of CAUJRU010000326.1, from coordinate 818,090 downwards.
AAGGGATTACCTCATGACATCGAGAGAGAATAGTGAAGAAACCATGAGAAATCAGCGATAGGAGAGGGATCCAGAGGGGGTTCCTCATGCACAAATAAGGAGAGAAAGGGGGGAGGCTCTTCACATAGTCTTGGGGGAGAAATGGGCAGATTTAGGTTTTTATTCCTTTATTTTAATTTAATTAAATTTAATTCATTTTTTTAAAATAGGTCACCATGCACGGTTTGGGATGCATAGTTTAGAAAACCATTCACCAATTGTGCGCCCTCCACTGGGCACATGGGCACCCCGCATGGTTTTCTTAACTGTGCACAAATCTTGTGGTGAATAGTGCTTAGGTACTGCCTCTTGCCACTAACCGTGTGGGCTAGGTGCACTGTCTGATAAACCATGTGCCATCTGTAGATCCCCCAAAACTTGATTTTCTAATTCCAATGCTCCTGAAACTCCTTGAGACACCCAATAAAATTATCGGGCCTTCAAACATATCCAAAAACATCACACTGAAGCATTACAACTCTCATAATTAAGTTTTGATGCTCGGTATTAAAAATGTCCCAACTAGTAAACTCAAAAGTTCAAATTCCCTTATAATTTTCATCCAGTTCAAAACACAAGATGTTACAAACTTCCCACCTTATAACTTCTCATCCCTAAGAAGGCTTCGGGAACAATGTAAAAATAACCTAAACTACAAGGGTTGTGAAGTTTCATTCAAATAGTTGCATTGCGTTTCCAAATGGAAAATGTACCTTTAATCATTTCTTAAGCATACATCATTTAAGCTATCAATGCCTAAGTCAATGCTCTCTTTCCAACTAAAACTACCAAATGGAGCCTACCCAATATAATTAATCTAGAGACATGATAATTTTTTCATCTCATTAAAAATCCATCCAAAGGTACTTACCACCTTAGGCTTTAACATTAAAGAGGTCCAATTCTAAGCGACAACATATCCACTGTTGGAATTTCCTTTCAAAGCATGCCATTAATCATTTTAATGATGCTCCGACATGAATTTTAAAATGACTGAACAATCAATTCTGCACCAACCACATTAGCTAGGTCAATCTGGCTTTTCCTGAAAGACCCCAACCAACATACACCACACTCGCCTCCACCTGACGACGTGCCATAAATAGTCCTTCACTGACTACTTCATTGAACAAAAGAACTACAAGTTAATCCAATTTTGGATGACTATTTAAACTATAGTGATTTAGCATAACAAAGGTGTAATCCAGATTCATACCCCTGAAATTGTCACCCTTTAAGCATTAACTCCGAGCCCATCAACAAGACCAGGATAACCTAAGAATTCAACAAACTAGAGACTTATGAACTAATCAAGGTATTCCATACTTCTTACTCATGAGTGAGAGGTTGTAAAAATGCCAAAAAATCCACATCATATCACTAACTAAGCCTAGAGTGGCATCTGCCTAGCGGTCGACTCAAAGAAAGGAATGAATGGTGTCCATGAATTCTACCAAGGCATTCCTACATGGGAATCCAGGTATACTCAGGACTGACTGAGCCTAGTTATAAACCAAGAATTTAGTGTTCAACATGGAGAAAACCGCCCAACAAGCTCAATGGCTCTTAAAAACTTTAGCGCAACATAAAACCGATGCTCTGTTAGTGAATCTTGTATAAATTCAAGATAGGGGACATGCCCATCGCTCAACATAATACACTAAGGGGATTGAAATAGTTTCCAATCAATCATACCCAAAAATTGGAAAGAAGGATAGTTGAACCATAACTGGTCGACTTTAAGGAATAATCCTGGATTCACCTATCGACACACCATCATTAACCGACCCTTGATGCCTTCACCAATCGAGGCACCCCGTGATCATACAAGTTTAATCACCAAAGTCCATACAAGACCATTGGTGTTTATAAAAGGTTTTAAACGTCCAAAAAAGCCAGAGTCATGCTCCTAAGAAAGAATAGACTTGATTTAGACTTGAAAGCCTCACAGGAATTCGAGAAAAAGTGACCATTTTCAAATGGTCCTCTTAGGTTGGGTTCCTTCTACTTGGAAGGGAATGAATTTACTAGAACCAAAACGATGCTACCCACCTTAGGAGTGTCCTAGTTAATGAAAGAGAAGATAAAATAGCCACTCACAAGTGCACTAGACCAAAAACACCTTAAAAAAATGTGTGACGCTCCTCTTAGCCATGATCACCACACCAAGTATACAAGAAAGCCAAACCAATGAGACCAGCATATCAAAACACCCGAGTCTTTAGAAACTCTATAACAAGAATTAGGATGAACTTGATTACATTAAATCACAGTCCAATCTACTAAGAAGATGACCTGAGTATGTACTCAACAACATAAGTCTCAACAAGCCTACCAAACTCAATGAGTTTGTTCATAATTAACCACTCAACAGGCACCACATACATGAACTCAAGCTACCATGAGGTTTCAAAAGCAATAAGACACTTTCTAAATACTATACATAGGCTATATACCCTATTAATTCAAGTATCAAATGGTTCATACAAATGAATCAACCTAGATGATGACATACTAAGTCGTCTATCACTAAGAAGAAGAAAGGGTCAAGTGACCTAAAAAAATAGAAAACCATGCCTTAGGCACGTCTAACCTACTGAAAAATAGCACTACTTGATGATCAATCCAATAACAAGGTAAAATATACCATGATCACCCATCTGAACAAGGGATTAATTGAAAATCTAGATATAATACAAGGGAAAACGACACTTGAATGACACCAAACGTCAGAAAAATCATGGTATTAGCAAGGAATCTAAGTTCCAATGGTGCTACTTACAATAGGACAACCCCTTAAAAATCACAAGCATCAACCATAACAAGGTCATGTCAAACAAAAGGTCACCCGGCTCAAAATCTGATTATCTAAGCCATTTCTATAGAAAATAATGACTACAGAAAATGCTCGCACTTCTATTATAAGGAAACTCAAATGAGAAACTCAAACTACCCTTAAACGAGGGTTTCATAAAAGGAAACCGCTACAAATTCCATTTACAAGACCTTTACATTTAATCACATTTAATTTTTTTTAAGAATTTAAAAGGTTTAAAACAAAACATCAAGTACCCACTTTAAAACTAAAGTACCTAGTACATTATTTTTTTAACCAACAGCTCAAAGAAAAACGGGAAAGTCTCATTAAACTTCCCTTTTAGAAATTAATTTTTTTAGAAATCCTATTATAATTTGTAAATTTAGCATCTAAATTCATTTTTAACAGACAAGACAAACTATGAAGGTCCCACCAAGACAACTTGGGTTCTCTAGAAAGCAACCCAATAGCAGTTTCTTAAATATAAAAGTTTGTAAACACCCAAACATGCCATCTCATAAGAAATATGCCCCAAATAACCTACTTAGGCCCAGTTGTGCATTTATTAATTAACCATTTGATTTAAAATCAAAATTAAATCGCTTTTACATTTATAAATATTTCACAATGCATCATGCTATTTCATTTAATATGGGTTTCCATTTCCCAATTCATGGAGCACCCATACACTTCATGGATTGAAAATTGACTCCCATTAATTGAAATAAATTTTATTTCAAATTATAACATGCTCATATACAATGGTACAACCATATGGGTGGCCACATAATAATCTATAAAGTGCCCATAGAATTTATATTTTTTCATTCTGATCCCATTTAATCAAAATAAATTCACTTAGAATTTGAACTTTAGCAACCCTTATGTTTTATAAATAGTCTCTAAAGATGTATATATATTATTCTCAAGATTGTTTAAATATATGAGTTACACTTTCCTAGTTTTAAGGTGCCCATACACCTCACAATCTAAAATTAGTTCCTGTTAATTCACAACCACTATCTCATCATCCCATGTAACAAACCATATATAAACAAAGTAAAACATTCCATTATAAGTAATAACCACAGAAGCATGTTATAACATGAAAGCATGAAATATAAGAAATACATGCTAAATAACTCAGGAAGTATGGCATAATAATAACTAATAATGTTATACAAGCATGCATACTAATAATTACCTAAACATGGTATAAAACTAAGCATGGTATAACACCCAATGTACATAGTCAAATCAGTAGGAAAACTAAAATGCAACTATATGGCATAAAAATGCACAACATGTTAATCCCTAGGTGCCTATAATGATGAATTCAATGTCTTATCCTTACCAAACTAGGAAAAGGGCATGATTACTATAAACTATATAAATCAATAAGTAGTGTAAAGTATACCATTCACTATAGGTGAAATAAAATTCAACTATAACAACAAACAATATGAACAAAAATTACCAACCCTATCCACTTGGTCATTTCCCATATGTGGGGTGATTGATCCCAATTATGACTATTAACCAAGTGCTGACACATTCCTATTCTACTGTCTACCAACCCAAAATAGTAAGAAAAATGAATATAATTACCTATGATACCACTTTGTAACATCCCAACCTAGCATACCATCAAATCAATAGCCTGATCGGTAGGTCACATGGACTCAGGAGTGTCTCCCCATACACTAGAGGCTACTGACTATTAGAGAGGGACTCAATAGGTGATAGTGGGGAGACTATACCCTCATATCAGAGTAGAATAATTGTAAAATAGAAACTAAATATCAAATAATAATGGAAGAAGTAAATAAAATGTTAACAAAAAAGAAGTGGAATAAAAATATTATAATAACCGAATTAATGTGGCCAACACCAGTTTATACAAAGTATACATGTACAGTTGATGAAAATTAACGAAAAACAATAAACATACAACATGATTTATAATTCATAACAATACAGGACTCAAGTAAAGAAAATAACTAAAAATCTTAAAGGTGATCTCTATGAGAATTTTGAGCTCTATATTAGTCCTTTTCTTCTAACTCCCAAGTACAATCCCACAACAACAAGAAAAGTACAAGGTTATGCGAAAAAGAAGGTCTACTTGAGTACCCCAGTTCAATTGCGACCTGAGAAGGGTGTGAGATATAAATCTTTGTAGGCTAGCACCTATGGTTCCTAGACCAATCCAGACAGTGTAATATGATTTAAGAAGTGTGCAGTTATAGAGAAGTAATAAACCAAATTGAATAGATAAACAACCACCCATCCGGGTTTCTGAGGGACACTTGGTGGCTATACCTACTTCAGATCATAGTTATAATAAGAGTCTAATTGTGTCACTATATATATATAATAGTATATATATACATTATAATATACTTATATATATTTTTGGTATGGTCCGAGATGTGACTCACAGAAATCCAATACTAGGGGAAGCTCTCATATTCTAACCCTCAACCCAACTCCACAAGCTCTCATGGTCTCTTAGGATACTCATTCTAGAAGGATCAGGACGTAACCAACTATCATCAATCAATAAGGGAGATCTCACAGTCAATCCCCTAGCTATAACTGCTAGTAGGATCGAGAAGTTACCCAAAGGCATCCATCACCAGGGGAGCTCTCATGGTCAATCCCCTAGAACTAGCTGGTAAGCTCACACAATCTCCCCTCCTAAGGGATCTCACAATCCCTTTGATCTATGTGCTTATATGGAATAATCATTTATAATATATAATGTATGAAGAATTAAACTCTCATGCATCTCATTATCCCATTCCATTTATAACCATTTTTATAATTATAATACAATGCATAAGGTAGTACCTCTTATGCATTTCAATATCCATACCATATTCATAATTTAATACATAAGGCATAACCTATTATGTATGTCATTACCAAGTTTAATTTCCAAATAAAACATTACATTACACATTAGGTATTTAACAAAGCATGAAAAGGGGTATGGCCTTACCATCCCTTGGATATTTCCAATTAAAACCATTTTATTCTTATAAATCATTCTTATTAATTTAAATAGAGGTGTGGTCATTCCAATCTATTCAGTTTCATTTCAAACTAACCAATTAATTCATGCCATTAAATTACTAGAATAAGAAAAACCATTTTAATAAGCTTAAAGAAATTTTAGGAGGTGTCATTGGAAAGAAGAAATTTCCTACATGGTTAATTCAAAATAAAAGTTAGGCCAAGTACTTAAAAGGTTCCTTGATTCATTTAACATTTATTTCCAAGGGGGAGACTCGAATAAAGGATGTACTTATGGGTTATGTTCCAAACATGAAATATTCCAAACAACCACATCAAACCATAAGGAACCACTAATCAATATGGCTAAGCAAGATAGAAGTCACAAATCATCACTTTGAGTTTTCAAATATAGCGCACCTCCATTGGAGGGGTTTTATTATAAAACCATGAATTTGTTTATAAAAAAACCATTTATTAAAACTAATCATTTCATTCATGAACCGAAATTTAATTTATCAAAGAAGCATTAAGTAGACAACTAATGAATTTTATATTAAAAGGGAAAGGAAAGGGATCCTACCTCAAGGTATGAGAACCAATCCAAACACTTCGGCTCTTGAAATTTTAAACGGTGACCACCTGAAGATGATACCTCCTACCTCCGATCATATGGACATTCAAATAATCAAAAGGATACCTAGACCATATGCACATATTCTCATGGACCTGAATATGTATAAGAGGATCCATACATACATTCTCATATATGAATATACCCATTAACACTTACACACATATGAATTTTCATATTATATGTAATCAAACATATCCCAATATATATATATATATATATATATATATATTCACTTCCATGGGTGAATATAAATAAATGGGGGAAATTACATATAAATATGCCTATCTATGCATACATGGTGAGTCTCCATTGACTTTGGCAACTCGAAACCACATGACAAGGTTCGATGCACTACAGATAAAATACTAGGGACTAAAAATCACCTTAAATACCCCAAATAAATTGGGAGAAACTAAACAGTAGATAAAACCCCTTATCTTAAATTGATAGCAGCAAACCAAAACAAACCAAACCACTTCACCTTCAGTGACAGTTGTCATAATATGACCAAAGGAGTCCCAAGAAGCCTTTCACACAACCTAAAAATATAAGAAAACACTAAAAACCAGTTTATCCAAAACTCTAGGTTTGGCCGAACCTCACCGAGTGGCGGAGAGGAAAAAATTATCCAAAGAGAGGGAGGATAATGGAAGATAAGGGATTACCTCGTGACATCGAGTGATAATCATTAATGAACTAGGATAAATCAGGGAGAGGAGGGGGAGCTGAAGGGGGTGCATCGCATGCAACCAAGGAGAGGAAGGGGGAGGCTCGTCACGTGGTCTAGAGGGGAGAAATGGGTAGATTTAGTTTTTCATTCCTTTAATTTTAATTTAATTTTTTTAAAATAGGTCACCACACACGGTTTGGGCCACATAGTTTAGAAAATTGTGGACCAACCGTGCACCCTCCACTAGGCACCCAGGCACCCCGTACATTTTGCTTAAACGTGCACAAACTGTGTGGTGAATTGTTCTTAGGTATCACCTCTTAACACTAACCATGCAGGCTAGGTGCATAGTTTGGTAAACCATGCACAACCTATGAGACAACCTATGTCCACCTACATAAGGCTACATAGTTTCCAGCTATCGGCTACACAGTTTCAGAAAAACCATGCGACCTCTATAGATCCCCCAAAACATATTTTTTTGGGTTTAATGCTCTCGAAACTCCTCGAGACACCTGAGAATATTATCAAGACTTCAACCATATCCAAAAACACCACATTAAAGTGTTCCAACTCTCGAAATTAAGTTCCTATGATTAGTATTAAAAATGGCCAGTCTAGTACACTCAAAAGTTCAAATTCCCTTATAATTTTTGTCTGGTTCAAAACATGGGATGTTACATTAGTAATAGGATCTAAGTGCCCTATCGGTGGCTCAATGAGGGCCAGGATTCCTGATGGATATTTTTATTAGGCTTGAGTTTATTTGAGGTGGTTGTTTCCCATGAATTACCATATTTTTGTTTCCTAGGAAGGAGATGTTTTAGCCACGTGTTATCTATTGGGTCATGTGGTGGAGCCCATGTTCCTTCTATCATCGATGGCTTGGGTGGACGTGGATGTTTTTCCTTGGTAGAGACATTGAGGTCTACTTTCTCCAGGATACGGTTTGGAATGAGGATTCCTGGTGTTGGATAAGTGGAGTTCTAGGTGTGCTCCCTATATCATGGCTAGCTTGAGAGGGTAGTTTTGGAAAGACCCATGATCTTACTCATTTTTGGTTGCATTTTGGGAAGTTAAGTGGAAGTTTGGTTGTATTATTGTGAATTTAGATAGAAACCTATGTGGAGGGTGTTCATGTGGTTGATCATGGCATGAGGGAGATTCCTTGATGTTGAAGAGAAGTGTTGAGGGTTCTCTAATTTATTGAAACTGACCTGAGTAAGGATCATGGTTAGTGATTTTATGCACATTAGCCTAGTTTTTTTAGGACTTGTATCTTGTGATCATGTGATCTTGTGCTTGTTCAGGATATGTTTAAGGAGATCCTTTTGGTGGGGAGTGTACCATAGGTTGTTGGAGGTCATGAGCCTCATTTAAGTGGTTTATTTTGTGTGGAGGCTCTGAGTTTTCATGCTAGCACTTGAGTGTGATTGGGTTATCCATTTCTATCCATTTTGCTCAGTGATGGATTTATAGTGGTCCATATGGTTCTCTATTTTGGGTATAGGGGTGACAATAAGAACACTCCTATGGTAGTGAGCATCATATTTGTCATGGTTGAATGTATCTCATGTTGGGAGAGAGTTATGGATATTGTAATACTAGTCTTTGGATGGTCAAGATAACATTGACTACACTATTTATTGGAGTGGATCATGGATTTTGGTTATCCATTGATGATTCTTGGAGGTAATAAGTGTTTATTGTGAGGAGTTTTTGATGACTTACATCATCACATGTTGTGAAAATTAGGAGAATTTTGAATTTTTTGATCCTAGAAGTGTTTCTGGGGTAAAATAGTAATTTACCCTATAAGATTATCTAAGATATTTTTTATGACCACTCTTTTGGTCCCATAATAGGGTGTTTACCCTTGGATAGAAGTTTTATAGAAACATGAGACGTTCAAATTTTTGTGGAACGTTTAATATTTAATTAATTAAATATTAATTTATTAACACCTATTCATTCTGTCATATATTTTAAACAGAGCATTAGATTGAGATTATGTTTCCGTGGTTGAGTATGGAATGTGGGTTTTTCCTAGTAGATACATAACTTTATGTCGGGAATTGGGGCTGGGGTCACCCCCCTGTATTTCCTTTTATTTTTCTTTTCTCTTCTTTTTCTTTTTCCTTTTTTTATTATTTATTTTTCCCTTGTATTTTTATGTATTCCTATGGGGATTTTAAATTTCGGATCTTTGACCAAGATAGGGAGAGGGATAGAAGAGAGGGAGAGGGATAAGAGGAGGTGTTTCTGTGGAGCTCGGGTCTCACTGGATTATCGTGAGATAACTACAAATTGCATATTAGATCGACTCTTCAGTGATTTCTATTCAGAGGTAGGATCATTTTATTTTTTTCACTATAAATCCCCACAACTTAGTTTTTTTTAGTTTTTAAAGATTTTTTTGTGTTGTCGGGGACCCCTAGTGGGTTGATCCATGGTTTTCGGGGAGAAATTGGTCGTTTTAGTCTGTTTTAGGGGTTTCTCGTTCAAGGAAACCCATGTACACGGTGTGTGGTTTAGAGAATTCATGACCTATACTCTTCCTTTTCAGATAAGATGAGTTTTTTTGGTATGAAATTCCATGTACCGGGGGTACACACCATGTAGTGGTGACTTGGGGGGTGTCAGGGGGAACATGGCCGTGTAGGGTACACGACCATACCTCATGTGATGTATACAGATAGTGTCCATGTACTATGCTTAGCTAGACCCCATATGGGGTAAATGGATAGGTACATAGAGGGGACCCTGTGTGGGGTACACACCATGTATGGGGTGGAAAATGTTGTGTAGTTGGTTGTGTACACGTTGAGTGGGGGCTATGGTACATGGTAAGGTACCCATTTGTGCTACATTCCATGTATAGGGAATACACACCATGCACTTTGGAAAAGTACACACCTAGTTTCTTGAGGCACACAACCTAGGAGGACCTTTTGGGTTACACACCGTGCACCCCAAGTGCACATTGTTTACTTTTCCTTCCATTATTCATTTTTCATATTTTTCACCATGGTGTTAGAATTGGAATTTTGAGTAGTCCATTCTAATCATTTTTTCACGTAGATTTTATAATCCTTTCAACATTTAGAGGCCATCTGGATGATGTTTTGGATTGATATAGTTCGACATTAGTTTTTATTCAAGGTTTGATTTTAGAATCCTATTGGGTGTTGGGTTGTGAGTTGCGAGGCTCAAGTGAGGGTGTGAGCTCATTAGTTGGCATGGATTATGGATGTCAGACCAATATTTTTTAAGGTTCTTTTGGATAGATTCCATAAGGAAGGATCGAGTAGTATCTCTGAGGAGATATTATTTTTTCCCTACATGTTGGGACATGTTTCTCAAGGTTAGAGATTTTGAGGTTTATCTCTTAAGTTTGAGGATTAGAGATATAGGAGCCTTGGGGACGGGTTTATGCAGTGGGATGAAAATTACGATTGAGTTCCATTGAGTTGTTGAGATGAGTTAGAGGGACTCTTGAGGATTCCCTTATAAGCTAGTTTATTATCAAGTGATCAGGGGATGCTAAAGTTGGAATTTGAGAATGAAATTTTGGTATGGTGATGCTTGGGATGGCCTTGTGGGTGAGTTGGTACACACAAATGGGTTATTACTGGGAAGGTCGGATGAGGTTTATATCACATGGTCTTTGTCCCAAGGTTTGGCTTATACCAAGGATCCCTTGTAGAGGGTTCTAATTTTGAGGTGGTCATGAGGACTATTGTGAATGCCCCTGTTGGTGATATTAGCTTTTAGATTCCCCTTTTGGATCTTTTTTGACTGAGGATTAGTTGGAGTCCATTGATGGATATTTGATATGTTTTTACATTGGAAGTGTCCCATGATTTTGGATGAGCTAGAGGAAACTGTCATAGGGTTTCCTTATTCTTCTATGGCCTTTGGGACATTTTTGGATCTGTGGATGGGTGTAGCCTATGAGCTTGGGTTCAGCAGTAGATTCCCATAGAGGACGTCACTTTATGTTGTGACGCTGGGGATCTTGGTATCCCCAAGTTCTAGTTTTTCTTTGAGGTGGGTTATTGGAAGCTTATGGTGTCTATTTGTTGGATACTGAGATCCAATGTGTTGAGATTGACCCCATTCTTTTTTGGATAAGAGTTGATCAATGCTGCTATTTTAGCTATTTGGATGGCGGGTTTGAGGTTAGATCATCCTACATTTGGTTGGCCTTTGACCATGATGTTTGATGCAGTTATTCTTAGGACTTTGGTTTGATAAGGAGACCCTTGGGATATATTAGATCAAGAATTGGCCATGATTTTTTATTTGGTTTTATTCTTCCTTGGTTTTCTATGGTTAGATAGGCTTAGGGATCTAATGGATGATCTAGATGAGTGAAACCCCCTCTACTTTTGTGTAACACCTTGACTAGAGTCTCTTTGGGCTCATGAGGTGTTAAGGCACTCACAAAGTGAGTTTTAATGTGTCATGCATGCTATTGTTCTTCCAAGGCCATGGATACCATGTGCTACCAATTTTTTATGGATACCTCCTTGTTGGGTCCATAGGTGGTGCTTGATTCATTTTGCAAGACCTTCAAGATTGACAGGTTCTCTAGTTGTGTCAACCTAGATGTTCCTATCACCAATTCAGATCATGTTATTAGAGTCATAGAACTCAATATATGTGCTTGTTGTGTGGATGCCTATGGTTATTACCTGTGGTTTGAAATTCATGCTGGTTCTATTTAGATTTATTGGATTACCTATGTAGATCTGGTGGTCGTGCATATTTTCATGTGGTGGGGTGAGACACGTGTTGTAAATCCTCTGGTAGAGGCCAGAGCGGGGGTATATTTATATTAGGTTCCAGGATAGAACCCATGGATTTATGTTTTTCTTATTTTTGTTTTCACATTTCTTTTATAAAATTTTTATTTTCATGCCAGTAGTTGTTATTCTTTGGCTAGGTTGGGCATATCCTATGTGCATGCACTTGTTATGATAGAAGATTATAGGTTCACCATTGGAGGTGGCCTACTGAGATTTATCTTTCACCCCCTGTACGCGAACCTCAATGTGCATGAAAAACTAATGTATTCATTTAGATTGAAGCATAATTTATGCAATGGTTGGGGTTGAGGCCTAGTGGTACTTGGTCTAGAGGAGCCACTCGGGTGGTGTCTTAGGATCGGGCTGGTGCATCTTGAGCATTGTGGAGACCGGTTATGTGGTTTGGATAGGTTTTGGTAGTAGAGAATTTTGTATTTATTTTCACTTATTTATTTTGTATATGTGGTTGGATCATTGGGAGACCACCTATTGTATGTTTTTAATGCTTTGAGTATGTATGAATGTATGCTGTATTTCACTTATTATAGCATGTTATTGCTTTTGTATATTTGTCATGCGTAATTTTTTTATCCCTATATGCGAGTTTATTTATTTTTCATTGTTATTTTACTCTAAATAGAGGGTATAATATACCCACTATACCCCTTTGACCCTCACTTCTGGTTGGAAGCCTCTAGCATTTGGGGGAGGTGCACCTGAAGCCTTTGGTGAGCTAGATCAGGTGGCGGTTCAGGTTGACTCAAGCTGGTTTATTACATTACATTTATGCAAGGGATCCAAAATCAGTTTACCCTTACGCAAAGTGTTTACATAAGGGTATAAAAAGTTTACCATTACATAGGAATGGGTTCCTATGTAAAGGTAAATAGAAATTAAAAAAAAATGTTTTTAACTTATTAAATGATTTTAATTGTTTATAAATCATTATAAAAGGTATTTTGAAATATTTTAATTTATAAAAGTTTTTTAAATTTATTAATTATAAATTTATTACAAATAATTAATTAAATGTATATGAAATATTTTATTCCCAAATATTCAATGTTAATATTTAAATACCTTTTAATGAATTATATGAAAATTCTTATGATTTAAAAATAAACGTGTTTATTTAGAAATCACAATAAATAATTTATAAATGGTTATAAATTATGAAATAATGCCAAAATATGAAATATTAAAATTATTAATTATTCATAATTAATTAATTTGAAATTATTCAAATTAAAGGGACCTTATTTGGAACATTATTTAAGCCACATCAAAAAGTGTTTTGATTAATGATAATATCATGGTTTAAATAATGATTAAGTATATGATATCAAGATTGAGTAAAATGTTTACATAATAGAAATTGGATTATAAATAGTTTATAATTCATAAAATATCATATATTTAAAATTAAAATTCCATATAATGACAAATATGAAAGTGTTCATATTGAAATGACTATAAAGGGTTTATATTCAAAATTATGGAATGTCTATAATGTTAAAGATGAAAATTATAAAAGGTGTTATCATTAGCTTTGATTTATAAATTGTTCATAAATGTTTATCTCATGTTTAAATATTAAAAATTTTCATTTATTTAAATGTTTATTCCCTATTCTAGTCATAGTTATAATTTTTTTATATTATGAATGTCTATATGCCAAAATTTATATGATAAATTGCCTTTAGGATTGATCCTTTCATTTTCATGCTAGGAATGTCTCTATAATGAACTTATTTTTTCATCTACCTTGAACTTGGCTTGTAATTGAAGTTATTAACTTTAATTTATCTATCTAATATAGTTTGTACATATTATCTATTATATTTATGATGAATTGGATTCTATCTTGATTAAAGTATCTTCGAGTAGAGGGATTTAAGGTCAGACTACCTATCTACCTGGAGGCTTATGCCTTTTCTAGGCTGGTAAATGGGGTTGTATATATATTTCTCTAGGATTAATCATATATATATTTTAAATATCATATAATTCTAAACCTTTACATGAATTATTCATGTACCATATGAATATGTATGAATATATTTGACTTCTATTTTTGGGTGAATAACACAAACCTTTGGGTTGTGTAAATTGTTACACATCAATATGGTTTGAAAATATTTATTAGTTAGAGGGAATAGGATTATAAAAAAATTACTATAAGAATTCATACATAAAAGGGACTAACATGAGATAAGATGGTGAAATTAAAATCCCCTTAAAATATTAAGTGTGAGATTCCTTCCAAAGCGGCACTTGTCAAGACCTCTATCATCTAACCATCTAGGTCATGCTAAAATTGGGTGCCCCTATATTATCTTATATAAGGAAATAAAGTAATAAGTGAATATATATTATCTTGTTGGGTAGGTCATGATAAATCTGGTTTCCCCTAGATTGTTCCTTGTCAGCTTGTTTTTGGAATTTTATTTGGATTACACTAGCTAAGAGACCCAAATAGGATTAGGTTATCAAAAGAATAAAGTTGAGTTTATCTATATGATGTATTAGAAAAAGGGTTGTCCAATAAACTATCCAAGACTCATATATGACATTTTTAGGATTATTTCATAACTACATAAATAATTGGTGAGAGAAATTCTAAATCAGACTCATTGGTTAGTGAAATATGGATCTTGGAGCACTAGTAGTTATGATGAATTTTCAAAAAGGTGTTATTATCTTAGTGGGTTCCTATTTAATAAATGTCCTTATTAAATGGTTATTAATAAATTATACCCATATGATAAAATCTTATACTATATAGAAATATCATCACCATCATAGAGATAGAAATTGTGATTAATCTTTTATAAGAAGAATCTTAATGTAAGTTACTCCCAAGAATGGTAACTTAAGAAAAGTTATTAAGTAAGATTGGTGATTTAAGAAAAGTTATTAAGGAAAATTATATGTGAAATAACTATTTATTTTTCTATAACTGAAGTTGTTAAACAAGTGGATATAGATTTTTATGGGAGAATAGAGTGATTCATTTAAAGTTTCAAACGATATTGAATATATTAATGACTTGGTGATACTAAAAGTTTATTTAAAGACTTATTGGTTATAGAAATCAAATATATTATTCTAAAAAATATATTACATAAATTGTATGATTTTAAAAGTATTGTAAATATAGATAAGGTTGGAATTTGATAAATAACTAGAACTTGAAGGATGATTTTAGGTAATGGAGAAAAAGAGGTGTTATATTGATAAGTTAGATGCTTCAATCTTGGATAAACTTGTGATAAGATGTGTATTATCTCATTTTTCTCTTAGGAAGAGCATGTAAACAATATTTTTTTAAAATGAAATGAGATGGGTGTTTTTAATACCCATTTTTTATGATTTTATTAATTCTATAACATGCTTTATGAGGATACCAAAATGTATTGTTTTAGTTAGGGAATTTGTTCTATTTCCATCTATGGAAACATTATGACAATATGATTGAATTCAAAGAGTTATTACTTGATATTATCAAAGTGTTGAGAATATATGAACTAGGAATATGATTTCTATATTCTAAAATACTATATAGAAAGTACAAGTAAGTAAAAGTTAAAACTAGAAGATGAAAAGATGGCTGAAAATTTCAACAATGTTTCTTCAAGAAGCTAGTCAAGTATATTTTAAACCTAGGGTTATTATTGAGGAGGAATAATAATTAAATATGACTAGATTATCCAAGATATACCTAAAGGTGTCATGAATCGGCCTAGGTACCCCAGTAACTTGACACCTAAACCACTCCTAACATGGCCCAAAGGGTGTTCCCGATCCCCATGGGTTGTCCACTAGCACTTGGAATCATAAAAAATTAAAGTGGGAATGATTTTTCTACAAAAATTGTGGAAGAAATACAACAAGTCAATATGAATACAAAAGGAAACTCTATAGTGATAAGTTTTCCAAAAGTCAAACATGAATAAATAACCCAAAGTACTACAACCAAGTACCATAAAACAGGAAGAAAACTCAAGTCACAATAGATGCAACTCTCTAAGCCCCAATGATCAACAAAAACTACCACCAAGTAGTGCCTTACCCTTTCTCAAACCTAGAATAAGATAATATACAAATACTAGAAGGTATAAGTAGGGTGTGAGCTAAAATACCAGTAGGGTCACACCAAGGATTCTATAATAAGATGCCAACATTTAATTAACCAATTAAATATTTCAAGTTTAAATAAACATGTATGGAATTTTAGAGTATAATTAAAAAAATTCATGATTTACATTTCAAATTATGGAAATACTTTAAACGAACAACTTTACAAAAAAATTTATATAAACTTGTTTATATAAATCCATTAGGCATGTAAAATAGTTTACAAACATCGACTTACATTTATATCTCATATATAAACAAGCGAGCAACATGGTCATCTTTCAAATGGTATGATGGTTCTAGGATATGAGATCCTTACACACTTGAAGGTGATCATGGAAATATTTTTATACAAACATCCCTCTGACATTGGCCAAAGTGACTCATTACCATCCCATTGGGGATGTGAATTTATATACTATGTTTTGTTTCAGTTGTAAAGCATCAAAGGAGTGTAATACCAATAAATCACTAACTACCTATGATTTCATATTCTCTAGTACAATCAATGATGGATAATTTATTTTAAAACTATTTAAAATAAAATTCAGCCTATTCCTCCATTTCAAAAGTGCCAATTTTCCATTTAAAAACCAAAAATGTTTTTTAATCAAAACATCCTTTCTTTCAAGATAAAACCACTGGTTTTTTTATCAAAACCATTTTAAGACATTATTCTCAAATAATAATTTAAAATAAATTTCAGAAAATAAATTTCATAATTTAAATTTAACAATTTAAATTCTATAACTTTCCATAAATTTCTCAAACACACCCTAATTCAGTAGAATTGGGGGTTTCCCCTAATTTCATTCCATAAATTCAATTTAACATTCAAATCCCCAAATTCAATGGAATTGGGTTTTTAATAAACCAGTTGAAATCAATTTCAGATAATTTAATTTAAACCAAACAATTGAATTTAAATCAAGCAATTCATGGTTAATCAAATTTGGACATCATAACAGAACCACCTACCTTTTTCATGGAAACACAAATTCCTTAACGGAACCCGCAAACAAGAATGAAGGTGAAAAAGATATAGGAACTCAACCTAGAATCAAGATTAAAAAAATGGAGTTTAGATCCATTAATACCAATATGTTCTATCAAACTCCAAGGATGGAAAGATAAAGATATGGATGATAGGGAGAATGCTTACCCGGTTAGTCACACTGAAATCACAACCTCAATCAATCACTAAACAAAATAGCCCAGAAGGGTTTAAAGTCACCAAAGAATGGATCTTGGGTTGATATAATAGAAATATAGAGAGGTGGAAATATAATTTTTACCCAAGCTTCCTGTTAAAAAAACACTTGAAACTTTACACGATGTGTAACCCAATTACACGTTGTGTAATTGAAAAATTCCAAAATCATCAAAAAACTTATTGCCTTTTGTTAAAAAATAATTTATTAATATTTCAAAATTTACATTTCATGTAACCATATTACATTACATGTAAATCCCTATAATTCTATAGAACCAACATGTTTTATGTTGAAAATCCAACAAATCTATGAATTCACCATTATGTATCATTCAAATTCCTTCTCCGCCCTACCCAGACAATTAGAAATGAAAACCATGAAAAGACTTAAAATGTACCTTTTAGAAAGGTAATGGGATGTTACAACCTACCCACCATAGAAAATTCCGGTCCCTAGAAAGCCTATCAAGAAGCTTTTATATCACAAAAGTGATGCCAATGCTCTCTCATCAGTGCCTCAAACTCCCATTTATCATGAGAATTAGAACCATGATGCCATAACACTAAAACCAAAGGTATCATACTCCCATGAAGTACCTTGGTCTCATAAT
Organism: Viscum album; assembly: GCA_963277665.1. Classification (NCBI taxonomy): domain Eukaryota; kingdom Viridiplantae; phylum Streptophyta; class Magnoliopsida; order Santalales; family Viscaceae; genus Viscum; species Viscum album. Next base: position 800,136 of record CAUJRU010000326.1, on the reverse strand, counting down.
CAACTATCCTGATTGGAAATTTAGTCATAGATAAATCAGGTTCATTCTCAAAATCACTCCAGCTAAGAACATGAGATGGATCAGATAGATACTTTCATAGTTGAGATACATGGAACACGTTATGTATCGACGTTAGATGTGGTGAAAGTGTTAAATGGTAAACAACTTTTCCCACCTAATCAACAACCTCAAAAGGTCTAAAAAATGAGGAGAAAATTTCCCTTGCCTCCCAAGTCATTGATGACCCAACCAAGGTGAAAATTTCAAGAACACCTAGTCACCAACTAAGAATTTCAACAATCAGCATAAGACTTGTACCAGATCTGAGCCTTCAACATTCTCTAACGAATAAACTAAATCTTTGCTATCTTTTATTGAGACAAACTCAGTCCAACTAAGGAACTTTCACCATATTCAAACAACACAATGGAGATATACAAGGCCAACCACACAATGCCTAAAAAGGATCCATTTTGATCGCATACTAGTAACTATTGTTATAAGAAAACTCAACTAGCCCCAGATGGTCATCCCAAGCCCCACCAAAGTTGAGAATACAAGCATGAAGCATATTCTCAAGAATCTATAATAATATTTCTATTTGACCATCCAAATGTGAAAGATATGTCATGCTCAAATGGACTTGAGATCCCAGTGCCTCCTGAAGGCCTCTCCAAAAATGATAAGTGAACCAAGGATCCCTATTAGAGACTATAGCATATGGAACTGCATGCAAACAAACAATCTCTATCACATAGAGATTCACCAACTTATATACCTTGGTTGCATCATGAACGGGTATAAAGTGTGCTAATTTCATCATCTGATCAATCATAACCCAAATAAAATTATTCTTTCTCTAGTTATGTGACAACCAAACCACAAATTCCATAGAGTTCTCATCCCACTTCCAAGTAGGCACTGGAAATGGATGAAGAAAACCTGAATGTTTCTGGTGCTCGGCCTTGACCTGCTGGCACATATAACAATGGGATAAAAATTCAGAAATGCACCATCTCATACCTGGCCACCATAATCTACACCACATTTTATATAACATCTTCATAGTTCTTGGGTGCACTACCCACTAGGAGTTATGGTAACCCCCATGAAAAATTTCCTTACTATTGATGGCACAAAAAAGTGATTTTGATATCATAGAATTCCCTCTTTGGAGAATGACCACTCAGAAATGGTATCCCCACCATAAAGAGAATGTCTAATACTGTAGAATTCATCATCAAGATTCTATTCCCAAAGAATCTTCTCGAGAAGATAAGATGTCAAATGAACACTTTTCAAGGAAACCTAGGCCCTCAATTCCTAAACTCCAATATGAAACTGTGAAAAGAGATCCATTAAGTTCCACTCTTCCAATGATTCTTTCATGTCCTGGGTTTAAAACTTCATACTCAAAGCATCTATAACAATATTCCCTTTCCCCAAGGTATATGCAATGTCAAAATTGAAAGATTGAAAGTATTCCACTCAATGCCTCTGGAGGAGATTCAGATCTTTTTTAGAGAAGATATAACTCAAGATATCGTGGTTTGAAAACATGGTAAACCTTTCTCTATAAAGTTAATACTTCCAAATATTAAGCACATAAATCACAACTACAAGTTCAAGGTCATGGGTTGAATAATTCTTCTCGTGTGGCCTAATCTTATGAGATCCATAAAAAACAACATGATCACCTTAAATAAGAACACAACCCAAACGTGAACCTGATGCATCACATAAAACCACACAACCCTACTCGAACTCTGGGAGATTCAACACTGGAACAATAGTCAAAATAAAATTCAGATCAATGAAATAATTTTTACATCTTTATCCCAATCAAATTTTACTCCTTTTTGAGTTAGATTAGTTATCAAAGATGCAAACTTTGAGAATTCCTTAATGAACTAGTGATAATACCCAACTAGACCTAAGAATCTTCAGATCATGAAAACATTTTATGGTTGTTCCCATGTTATAAAAACCTTTACCTTTTCAAGATCAAATAAAATACCATGTTCCAACACCATGTGTCCTGAGAATTTCACTTCCCAAATCTATAAATCACACTTAAAAATCTTGGCATAAAGTTTATGATTTCTCAACAATTCTAGATCTACTCTCAGATGATGCACATGATATTCCTCAGACTAAGAGTATATGATAATTTCATATACAAATAATACCAAAAAGGTATCAAGATAATCATGGAAAATCATGTTAATTAAATCCATAAAGACTACAGGATCATTGGTTAGACCAAAGGGCATAACAAGGTACTCATAATGGTCGTACTTTCTCCAAAAGGTAGTTTTCTAAATGTAAGATTCTTTTATCCTCAATTGATGGTAACTAGATCCAAGGTCAATCTTTGAGAAGCACATATCCACTTTAAATTGATCAAACATATAATCAATCTATGGAAACAAATACATTTTCTTTACCGTGACTCTATTGAGTTTTCTATAATCAATGAAAAGGAAAAGCAAACCATCAGCTTTATTAGAAAAGATAACTGACACTACCCAAGGTGACACACTAGGGTTTATAAATCCTTTATCTAAAATATCATCCAATTGAGTCTTCAGATCTTTCATTTCATATGGTTCCATAGGATAAGAATTAATTGACACTTATTTAGTACCATGTACTAGGTTGATATAAAAATCTACCTCCCTTACTAGTGGAAACCCAGAAAAGTCAGAAGGAAACGCATCGGGAAACTCGATGACAACTGAAGGGAGATCACCGCTAAAAGATTATCACTTCATATAAAAGGTGAAAACAAATATTACATTCCCTAACTCTGAATAAGAAGGTCTGGATTTACTCATACTTGGTTCCTATTCTCCTAGAAAGACACGGAATACACCATCAGGTGTGGTAAATGAGACCCATAAAAGATAACAATAAATACAAAATTTATTGGAAATGACCCAATCCATCCTAAAAATGATGCAAAGTGGTTTCATGTCAAGAACCAGAAAAAATCCAAGAAATTTTGACATCTATCAAAGAGAAAAAACAAGGACTACGAAGACCCTACTATCTCTTTATTCTAAGGGTTGTAGTAATATCCATTACATAAGATAAAAGATCCATAGAAAGATTTAGTATATTAACAACATGGGTTAAAATAAACAAATGAGATGCACCGGTATTAAATAAATCAGCCACTAATGATGAAGATATAGTGATGGTACCTATCACATTTGCTAGACCCATATCAACTTCCTTTAGAGACAATTATACTATGTGAAGAAGCTTCATTCTAGATGCCTATGGTTAGAACCCCTTTTCTCATTAAGCATCTGATTGCACTGCAGTTTTGGTCAGTGATGATGATCCCATACCACTAGGTGAAGTGGAAAAGGTATGGAAAATCTTATATAAGTGAACTGAGCATCCGTAGGAACCATATGTCTTGGGTACCTTAGTGAAAACCCTATTTGAATGCACAATCTTTCCACACTGTTATAAAATAAAAGGAACTCTTCCAGGCACTATATGAGGTTTTGAGAAACCCTACTTTTGAGAACCACTATGATAATCATCACGCTTCCTTTTTCATTTTGAGGAATTCACACTACCATTGAGAGAAAGAGTATCTACCAACAACCTTGACTTGCTATCCAGGTCCATCTTGACCATCAACACTCTATCTAACACATCATCATAAGAAGGAAGTTTCAGTAAGAAAACCTGAGAATGAATATCATATCAAAGTCCCAACTCGAATTATAAAGTCTTTATCTTCTCATTTTATATTACCCCAAATTCAAGCAACACCCACTTAGAAAAATATTTTTCATACTATGAAACGGTTCTTTCAACCTGCTCAAGTTTGAAGAACTCTAAATCATTGGTTAACAACATCGAATCTGGATAGAACTAGTTAGTGAAAAATATCCTGAAGTCTTTCCACTCTAATTCCTCATGATTCTTTTCTATCACCATCATGTCCCACAATCTCCTAGTCGGTCCCTCAATATGATGGCGACACACTTCATCTTTATTCCATCAGGTGTTTCTAATAACTCAAACAAATGTTCAATTCTAATAAACCATTACTCTTACTCTTGAGGATCATTTTATCCTTTGAAATCTGGTGCCTTATGGTGAAGGAACTCCTGAGAACGATCTTATAAAGCATCCATATGGTGTTCCATAGTTAGATCCTGAGCAGGGACTAACGGTAGTGCCTGTCCCAGATATTGGACAGTACGCATAATAACCTAAAAAATACTTGGGTCCATGGGAGGATTTTCTCACTGTGGTTTATCAATAGATTCCTCCTGGATCTGATTTTCATATCTTCTCAGAGGGATAATTCTATACAACATCAGAAGACAATGTTGAAGACATCATATTAAAACTCAAACATAGCATTAAGGGAAGTTAATCCCAACATATAGATAAAAATAATTTTTATTTCCATCTATCCATATCAAAAATCCGGGAAAATACTAGAATTAATACTCAATATTCCTTTCCCAAACCACCCCTAGTGACTTAATGTCCATTATGGTGAGAGATGGACATCCACTCAGTCATAACTAACTCCTAAGTCTCGACAAGATTACATAATTCATACTGAATTGAAGACAAGAAGCTCAATATAGATCTCTAATACCACTTTGTTATGAACTAGCCTGGGTACCCTGGTAACCCCACACCTAAATCGATCCTGAAATGGCCTAAAGGGTGTTATAGATCTCCACAAGTTGGCGACTAGCACCTAGCATCATAAAAAATGAAAGTGGGAATGATTTTTCTGCAAAAAAATTCTAGAAGTAAGAAAACAAGTAAATATTCATACAAAAGGAAACTCTATAGGGAGAATTGTACCAGAAGTAAAATAGGTATAAAAAACCCAAAGTACAATATCCAAGTACTAGAAAATAGGAAGAAAACCCAAGTCCCAATTGATGCAACTCTCCAATCACCAAGTATCAACAGTTACTGCCACCAAGTGGTACCTTACCCTTGATCAAACCTGGAAGAAGATACTCTACAAACACCCGAAGGTACAAGTAGGGTGTGAGATAAAATCCCAATAGGCTCTCACCAAAAATTCCATAATAAGATTCCAATATTTAATTAACCAATTAAAGATTCCAAGTTTAAATAAAAAAGTATGGAAATTTAGAGAATAATTAAAACAATTCATGATTTATATTTCAAATGATGGAAAAACTTTAAATGAAAGGCTTCATAATTTTTTTTATAAAATAGTTTATATAAATTCATCAGGAATGTAAAACAATTTACAAACATTAGTACACATTTATATCTCATATATAAACTAGTGAGAAACATGGTTATCTGCCAAAAGGTACGATAGTTCCTGGATACAGGATCCTCACACACTTGAAGGTGATCATGATAATATGTATATAAATATGTCCCTCTGACACTAGCCAATGTTGACTCATCACCATCCCATCAGGGATGTGACCTGCTATACTATGTTTTGTTTTAGTTATAAAGGGTCAAAGGAGTGCTATCCTAATAACTCACTAACTACCTAGGTTTTCATGTTCTATAGTACAATAAATAATGAGAAATTTATTTTAAAATTGTTTAAAATAAAATTCATCAGATCCCCCTAGTTCAAAAGTGCCAATTTTCCATTTAAAATCCAAAACACGGGTTTTTAATCAAAACATGCCAATTTTCAAGATAAAACCACTAGGTTTCTATCAAAACCATTTTAATCCATTTTTATCAAATACTAATTTGAAATCAATTTCAAAAAATAAATTTCATAATTTAAATTAAAAAAATTAAATTCCATGACTTTCCATCAATTTCTCAAACATGCCCCAATTCAGTGGAATTGGGGGTTTTCCCACTTTCATGCCAGAAATTCAATTTCACATTCAAATCCCCCAATTGAATAGAATTAGGTTTTTAATAAACCAATTGAAAGTAGTTTCAAGTAATTTAATTTAAATCAAACAATTGAATTTAAATCAATCAATTCATAGTTAATCAAATTTGGCCATCATAACAGAACCACCTACCTTTTTTCACATAAATACAAAGCCTGCAAAGGAACCCGCTAACAAGAAAAAAGGCACAAATACCTAGAAAATAAACCTAGAATCAAGATTCAATAACATGGAGTTTATATCCATCAACCACAAGATGTTCTATCAAACTCTAAGGAGGGAAAGATAAAGATACAAAGAGACAGGGATAACTCTTACTCAGTTAGTCCCACCGCAACCTCAACAATGATCAATCGCTGAATGAAATGACCCAGAAGGGTTTAAGAGCTCCAAAGTTGCCTAGGAATGGCTCTTGGGTTAAGATAATGGATATATAGAGAGGAATAAATAGAATTTTCATCCAAGATTCCTGTTTAAAAAAACACCCAGGACTTTATATGACATGTCAACCAATTACACATCATGTAATTGAAAAATCCAAAAATAACCAAAAAACCCATCACCTTTTTTTAAAAATGGATTTATTATTATTTTATAATTTACACGTCATGTAACCATATTACACAGTGTATAAATATCTAGAAGGATGCAGAACCAATAGGTTTTATGATGAAAATCCAACAAATCTATGACTTCACCATTATGTATCCTCCAAATTCCTTCTCCACCCTACCCAAACAATTATAAATGAAAACCATTACAAGACTTAAAATGCACCTATCGGAAAGGTAATGGGATGTCACCGAAGGAGTTTATGAAACTTTATGGAATTTCCATATCATGTATGGATACTATGGAAATTAATTCTTCAATTTTGAAGGGTCTATGATACCAAATGTATATTTTAAAAGTGTTGTAAATATACATGAGTTAAAAAACCAAGAAATAATTGTTTGATCTTGTAGTTCAAATTCATAGAGAAAAGAGTTGTTATAACTAAATTTAAAGGATAACATCAAGATCAGATGAATCTAATTAAAATATGTGTATCTTCATCTCATTTCTCTTATGTGATAAGATAAGACATTTGATAACAAATAATTGTTATGAAAAAGTATGATATAATTAAATTTATATTCTTAGTTTATGATTCATCAATTTATATAACATGTTTTGAGAATAATATTTGGATAAAAGTGTTTATCCAAGACAAAGTGTTTATCTAGATATTTGTTAAAATATAAGGGAGTGTGTTCTCACCTGACATCAGTGATATATTTTAATAAAATAATATTTTCATTTAAGAATGTTCCAAACACATAGAATACCATATATGATATGGTAAAAATAGTTTTTTTTAATATTATTACTAAAAGCAAATAAATTTCATTTCTTTACATAAAAGGGGTTGTATATATTAAAAAGAAATTATGAAAAGGATATTGCATCTAAGTGGATAGTGGGAGTTTTTTTTGACTTGGAGAAGTTCACACTAATGGAAATCATACTTTTCCCAATGCTTGTATACCAGCGGTTTCTTTGAACCATTGGTATAGGTGGAGTTTTTCCAACAGTTTGATGAAACCGTTGGTAAAAATGGGAAAAAAAGAGTTTTTCCAACAGTTTAGTGAAACCGTTGGGAAAGATGAAGACTCTTATACCAAAGGTTCTGTAGAACCATCAGTATATATGGTATTAAGAGGATTTTCCCAACAGTTTCAAAAAACCATTGGGATAACATAACTTTCCCAATGGTTTTTTGAAATTGTTGGGAAAGAAAATCCCCAAATATCATCGATCTGCCACTCCAGAAATCTCGAAATTTTTTCCCTAACTGAGAGTTGGACGCACCCTCTCGAAATTTTTTCCCTAAACCTCAACTTTCCGGAAGGTTTGCCTCTAAATCTCAACACAAACGCTACTTCCCAACACAACAGGTCTAGTTTCCAATGATTTTTTCTTCCCTTTTAAATCGGTATGTGTGAGTTCATCAATATTAGATTTGTTCTTCCTGTTTAAATCAGTACGTGTGTGTTACTTTATTTTTGATTTTTTCATTCTATTTTGGTGCAATCTAGTGTGTATTATGATCCCCTTACAAAAATAAGGCATATATAATTTTAGGTTACGGTTCGAACCCTACTTCCCAACCTGCTCTAGAGGGTGCTAACTCTAATTTCCAACGGGACATCTATATTTGATTCAAGTAATTTTTGTTCTTATATTATAAATTGGTAGGTGTGACTTCATTTATTTTAGATTTTTTCGTTCCATTTTTCTGCAATGTATTATGTATTATGATTCCCTTATGAACAAAATCAATATATCATTTTAGGTTGCAGTTTTGTTGTGATTTATCTGTATAGAATAATTTTGGTTGATATTGAAGAGGTCAATATGATCCTGAGTTATTTTATCCTTGGTTTATTTTAAATTTAAGGTCTATTGAATTGATTTCATTGGTTATCCATAAATACAGTTAGGGCTGTCCAGGTGGGGTGGGGGGGGGGGGCTGGGTTTCCAAGTGGGGTGTGGGGGGTAGGGGTGTCCAGGTGGGGTGGGGGGGGGGGGGTTTACAAGTGGGGTGGGGGTAGGGCTATCCAAGTGGGGTGGGGGGGGGGGCTGGGTTGTCCAAGTGGGGTGGGGGTAGGGCTGTCCAAGTGGGGTGGGGGGGGGGGGGTTGGGTTGTCCAAGTGGGGTGGGGGTAGGGCTGTCCAAGTGGGGTGGGGGTAGGGCTGTCCAAGTGGGGTGGGGGAGGGTCTGTCTAGGTAGGGTGGGGGAGGCGGCTGGGTTGTCCAAATGGGGTGGGGGTAGGTATGTTTGGGGTGGGGGAGGGTGTGCAGGTGAGGTGGGGGAGGGTGTCCAGCCAGGGTTGTCCAAGTGGGGTGGGGGGGTGTGCAGGTGGGGTGGGGGAGGGGCTGTCTAGGTAGGGTGGGGGGGATGGGTTGTCCAAGTGGGGTGATGGTAGGGTTTTCCAGGTGGGGTGGGGGGGGGGATGGGTTTTCCAAGTGGGGTGTGGGGGTTAGGGGTGTCCAAATGGTCTCTCTTTCATTTAAAATAGACTTCATTTTAAGTGAAAACAATAAATGACATACGGAAAACCGACCAAATGCATTCAGATTCTATTGAAACATTAGAACAACGATCCATGGGTCATATGTGACATGTACGAGTCAACCCTGCCTCAATCCGAGGCCTGGTGTGGCCGACACCACTCAAAGTGTCTCACATTTATTTGAAATGGACAACATTTTAATTGAAAACAACTACTGGCATACGGAAAACCGACCAAACGCATTCAGAATGTGTTGAAAGTTTATAAAAATGATTAATGGGTCATATGTGACATGTACGAGTCAACCCTGCCTTAATCCGAGCCTTGGTGTGACCGAAACCACTCAAAGTGTCTCATTTTTTTTAAAAAATAAACAACATTTTAAGTGAAAACAACAACTGACATACAGAAAATTGACCAAACGCATTCTGAATGTGTTGATGCTTTAGGAAAATGATACATGGGTCATATATGATGTGCATGAGTCAACCCCACCTCAATCCGAGGTGTGGTGTGGCCGTCACCACTCAAATTGTCTCTCTTTCGTTTAAAGTAGACTTCATTTTAAGTGAAAACAATAAATGACATATAGAAAACCGACCAAATGCATTCATATTATATTTAAAATTTTGGAAAAATATTCATGGGTTATATGTGACGTGTATGAGTCAAACCTGACTCAATACGAGGCCTAGTGTGGCCGACACCACTCAAAGTGTCTCACATTTATTTGAAATGGACAACATTTTAATTGAAAACAACTACTGGCATACGGAAAACTGACAAAACGAATTCAGAATGTGTTTAAAGTTTAGAAAAATGATCAATGGGTCATATGTGATGTGTACGAGTTAACCTTGCCTTAATCCGAGCCTTGGTGTGACCGGAACCACTCAAAGTGTCTCATTTTTTTTTAAATAAACAACATTTTAAGTGAAAACAACAACTGACATACGGAAAACTGACCAAACGCATTCTGAATGTGTTGATTCTTTAGTAAAATGATAAATGGGTCATATATGATGTGCAATAGTCAACCACACCTCAATCTGAGGTGTGGTGTGGCCATCACCACTCAAATTGTCTCTCTTTCATTTAAAGTAGACTTCATTTTAAGTGAAAACAATAAATGACATATGGAAAACTGACCAAATTCATTCAGTTTCCATTTAAACTTTTGGACAATGATCCATGGGTCATATGTGACATGTAAGAGTCAACCATGCCTCAATATGAGGCATGGTGTGGCCGACACCACTCAAAGTGTCTCACATTTATTTGAAATGGACAACATTTTAATTGAAAACAACTACTGGAATACGGAAAATAACCAAATGCATTTGGAATGTGTTGAAAGTTTAGAACAAAGATCAATGGGTCATATGTGATGTTTAAGAGTCAACCCTACCTTAATCTGAGCCATGGTGTCACCGGAACCACTCAAAGTGTCTCATTTTTTTGAAATAAACAACATTTTAAGTGAAAACAAAAACTGACATATGGAAAACTGACCAAACGAATTCTGAATGTGTTGATTCTTTAGGAAAATTATACATGGGTCATATGTGACATGTATGAGTCAACCCCAACTCAATCTGAGGCACAGTGTGTCCGGCACCACTCAAAGTGTCTCTCTTTAGTTTAAAATGGACTTAATTTTAAGTGAAAACAACAACTGACATACGGAAAAACGATCAAACACATCAGGATTCTATTGAACCTTTAGTAAAAAAATCCATTGGTCATTTTTGATGTGTACGAGTCAACCTTGCCTCAATCCAAGGCATGGTGTGGCCGTAACCACTCAAATTGTCTCTCTTTCATTTAAAATAGACTTTATTTTAAGTGAAAACAGTAAATGACTTACGGAAAACCAACCAAATTCATTCGTATTCCGTTGAAACTTTAGGAAAACAATCCATGGGTTATATGTGATGTGTATGAGTCAACCCTACCTCAATATGAGTCCTGGTGTGACCACCACCAGTCAAAGTGTCTCTCTATAGTTTAAAATGAACTTCATTTTAATTGAAAACAACAACAAACATACAGAAAACTAACCAAACGCATTCAAATTTTGGTGAAACTTTAGGAAAACGTTCCATGAGTCATTTTTGATGTGTACGAGTCAACTCCGCCACAATCCGAGGCTAGGTGTGGCTGACACCACTCAAAGTGTCTCAGGTTTATTTGAAATAGACAACATTTTAAATGAAAACAACAACTGACATACAGAAAACCGAATAAATGCATTCGAATTCAATTGAAACTTTAGAAAAACGATCCATGGGTCATATGTGACGTGTATGTGTCAACCAAGCCTCAATCTGAGGCACAGAGTGGCCAACACCACTCAAAGTGTCTCTCTATAGTTTAAAATGGACTTCATTTTAATTGAAAACAACAACTGACATACGGTAATCTGACCAAACACATTCGGATTCTGTTGAAAATTTAGGAAAATGATCCATGGGTCATATGTGATGTGTTCGAGTAAACCGTGCCTCAATACGAGTTGCAGTGTGGCCAGGATCACTCTAAGTGTATCTCTTTTGTTTAAAATGGACAACATTTTAAGTACATAAAGAAAAATGACCAAACGGATTCTGATTGTGTTGATACTTTAGCACAAAGATCCATGGGTCATATATGACGTTCACGAGTCAACCCCGCCTCAATATGAGGTGCGGTGTGGCTGGAACCACTCAAAGTGTCTCTCTTTAGTTTAAAATGGACTTCATTTCAAGTGAAAACAACTACTGACATATGGAGAACTGACCAAACATATTTGGATTCTGTTGAAACTTTAGTAAAAGGATCCATGGGTCATTTGTGATGTGTACAAGTCAACCTCACCTCAATCAGAGGCACAGTGTGGCCAGAACCACTCAAATTGTCTCTCTTTCATTTAAAATAGACTTCATTTTAAGTGAAAACAAAAAATGACATACGAAAAACCAACCAAATGCATTTTTATTCTGTTGAAACATTAGTACAGCAATCCATGGGTCATATGTGACATGTATGAGTCAACCTCGCCTCAATCCGAGGCCTGGTGTGGCTGGAACCACTCAAAGTGTCTCATATTTATTTGAAATGGACAACATTTTAATTGAAAACAACTACTGGCATATGAAAAACCGAACAGACGCATTTGGAATGTGTTTAAAGTTTATAAAAATGATCAATGGGTCATATGTGACGTGTATGAGTCAAACTTGCCTTAATCTGAGCCATGGTGTGATCGGAGCCGCTCAAAGTGTCTCATTTTTTTAAAAAATAAACAACATTTTAAGTGAAAACAACAACTGACATACGGAAAACTGACCAAATGCATTCTGAATGTGTTTATGATTTAGGAAAATGATACATGGGTCATATATGATGTGCACGAGTCAACCCCACCTCAATCTGAGGTGCGGTGTGGCTGGAACCACTCAAAGTGTCTCTCTTTAGTTTAAAATGGACTTTATTTTAAGTGAAAACAACAACTGACATACAGAAAACTGACCAAACGCATTCAGATTCTGTTGAGCCTTTAGTAAAACAATCCATGGGTCATTTTTGATGTGTACAAGTCAACCTCACCTCAATTGAGTCATGGTGTGGCTGGAACCAATCAAATTGTCTCTCTTTCATTTAAAATAGACTTCATTTTAAGTGATAACAATAAATGACATACGGAAAACCGACCAAATGCATTCAGATTACATCGAAACTTTAGGAAGATGATCCATGGGTCATATTTTACGTGTAAGAGTAAACCCCACCTCAATCTGAAGCCTGGTGTGACCACCACCAATTGAAGTGTCTCTCTATAGTTTAAAATGGACTTCATTTTAATTGAAAACAACAATTGACATACGGAAAACCAACCAAACACATTCAGATTCTGTTGAAAATTTAGGACAACGTTCCATGATTCATTTGTGATGTGTACGAGTCAACCACACCTCAATCTAAGTCCAGGTGTGGCCAACACCACATAAAGTGTCTCATGTTTATTTGAAATAGACAACAGTTTAAATGAAAACCACAACTGACATACAGAAAATGGAATAAACGCATTTGGATTCAGTTGAAACTTTAGGAAAACGATCCATGGGTCATATGTGAAGTTTACATGTCAACCCAGTCTCAATCCGAGGTGCGGAGTGGCCGACACCACTCGATGTGTCTCTCTATAGTTTAAAATGGACTTCATTTTAATTGAAAACAACAACTGACATATGGTAATCTGACCAAACACATTCGGATTCTGTTTAACCTTTAGTAAATTGATCCATGGGTCATTTTTGATGTGTAAGAGTCAACATATCCTCAATAAGAGGCACGGTGTTGCCGGAACCACTCAAATTGTCTCTCTTTCGTTTAAAATAGACTTCATTTTAAGTGAAAATAATAAATGACATACGGAAAACCAACCAAATGAATTCGTATTCTGTTGAAACATTAGGAAAACAATCCATGGGTCATATGCGACGTTTATGAGTCAACCTCGCCTCAATCCGAGGACTAGTGTGGATGGCACCACTCAAAGTGTCTCACATTTATTTGAAATGGACAACATTTTAATTGAAAACAACTACTGGCATATGGAAAACTGAACAAACGCATTCATAATGTGTTTAAAGTTTAGAATAATGATCAATGGGTCATATGTGATGTGTAAGAGTCAACCCTGCCTTAATCCAAGACATGGTGTGATCGGAACCGCTCAAAGTGTCTCATTTTTTTGAAATAAACAACATTTTAAGTGAAAACAACAACTGACATACGGAAAACCGACCAAACGCATTCTGAATGTATTGATGCTTTAGAAAAATGATACATGGGTCATATATGATGTGTAAGAGTCAAAACCACCTCAATATGAGGTGCGGTGTGTCTGGAACCACTCAAAGTGTCTTTCTTTAGTTTAAAATGGACTTTATTTTGAGTGAAAACAACAACTGACATACAGAAAACTAACCAAACGCATTCAGATTTTGTTGAACCTTTAGTACAACAATCCATGGGTAATTTGTGATGTGTAAGAGTTAACCTCTCCTCAATACAAGGCACGGTGTGGCCGGAACCACTCAAATTGTCTCTCTTTCGTTTAAAATAGACTTCATTTTAAGTGAAAACAATAAATAACATATGTAAAACCAACCAAATTCATTCGGATTCCATTGGAACTTTAGGAAAAAGATCCATGGGTTATATTTGATGTGTATGAGTCAACCCTAACTCAATCAGAGGCTTGGTGTGACTACCACCAATTGAAGTGTCTCTCTATAGTTTAAAATGAACATCATTTTAATTGAAAACAACAACTGACATACAGAAAACTGACCAAACACATTAATATTCTATTGAAACTTTACAAAAATGTTCCATGAGTCATTTATAATGTGTATGAGTCAACCCTGCCTCAATTCGAGGCCATGTGTGGCCGACACCACTCAAAGTGTCTTAGGTTTATTTGAAATAGACAACATTTTAAATGAAAACAACAGCTGACATACAGAAAACTGACTAAACACATTCGGATTCAGTTAAAACTTTAGGAAAACGATCCATGGGTCATATCTTACATGTACGTGTAAACCTAGCTTCAATCTGAGATGCGGAGTGGCTGACACCACTCGAAGTGTCTCTCTATAGTTTAAAATGGACTTCATTTTAATTGAAAACAACAACTGACATACGGTAATTTGACCAAACGCATTCTGATTCTGTTGAAAATTTAGGAATCCATGGGTTATATGGGACATGTTTGAGTCAACTGCACCTCAATCCGAGTCGCAGTGTGGCCAAGATCACTCTAAGTGTCTCTCTTTTGTTTAAAATAGATAACATTCTAGGTACATACGGAAAACTGACCAAACAGATTTTGATTGTATTGATACTTTATCAAAATGATCCATGGGTCATATATGACGTGAACGAGTCAACCCCGTCTCAATACAAGTCGCAGTGTGGCCATCACCACTCAAAGTGTCTCTCTTTAGTTTAAAATGGACTTCATTTTAAGTGAAAACAAAAACTAACATACGGAAAACCAACCAAACACATTCAGATTCTATTGAACCTTTAGTACAACAATCCATGGGTCATTTGTGATGTGTATAAGTCAACCGCGCCTCAATATGAGTTGCAGTGTGGCCGGGATCACTCTAAGTGTCTCTCTTTTGTTTAAAATGGATAACATTCTAGGTACATATGGAAAACTGACCAAAGGGATTCTGATTGTGTTGATACTTTATCACAATGATCCATGGGTCATATATAACATGAACTAGTCAAACCCTCCTCAATCCGAGTCGCGGTGTGGTTGGCACCACTCAAAGTGTCTCTCTTTAGTTTAAAATGGACTTCATTTTAAGTGAAAACAAAAACTAACATACGGAAAACTGACCAAACACATTCGGATTCTGTTGAACCATTAGTACAATGATCCATGGGTCATTTGTGAAGTGTACGAGTCAACCCTGCCTAAATCTAAGGCGTAGTGTGGCCGTCACAACTCAAAGTGTCTCAGTTTTATTTGAAATGGACTACATTTTAAGTGAAAAGTACATCTGGCATACGGAAAACCAACCAAACAATTTCAGAATATGTTGATACTTTAGGACAATGATCCATGGGTCATATGTAACGTGTACGAGTCAACCCCGCCTCAATCTGAGACACTTCATGGCTGGTATCACTCCAAGTGTATGTATAATGTTTAAGATGGACATCATTTTTAGTAAAAACCACTTGTATGTATTCTTAATTGTGTATAACACATATAATTACTTATTCAGTTTTTTATGTATTTTATTGATAATTGATAATTAAATTATGTATATATTCAATTATGAATTTAATTCCAGATTCGACATATAATTGTCATCTAAGTTTTAAATTGAATTCTAAATCAATTATGTATGTTTATAATTACATTATGAATTTTGATTTAATTCTGGATGTGTATAATTCTAGGGTGAAATGTTAAATGTGTATGCATTATATGTTAAATAATTGGAAAAGAGAGGGAATGGAGAATTAAAACACAATGGACAGGAATGGGATTGCAAACCTGTGCAAATTGCAGGCTGTTGTGTAATTTTCACAGCATAGCCTATGCCAACGGTTTCAAACCATTGGCATATATTTTGTAGGATGTTTTTACCAACGGTTTACAAAACCGTTGGAAAAGGTTCCTAGAAGAGGTTTTTTCCAATGGTTTGGTTGAACCATTGGAAAAACTTATACCAATGGTTCAACCAAACTGTTGGGATAGGTTACTATAACTAACCTATCCCAACGGTTCTACATAAACCATTGGGAAAACTTTTTCCCAATGACTTACTTCCCCATGGTTGGCAGAACCATTGGTATAAGATATACCAATGGTTCTACAGCCTATCCCAATGGTTCTGAACCGTTGGGAAATATACTATTTCTAGTAGTGTCAAAATTAACAGATAAAGGGTAACGCCAATATTAAGTTTAAGTTTTTTCCACTTAATATCCTAAAATGTTTAGGATATGTGATGGTAAAGAAAAATGTAAAGTGTTATATTTAGTTAACATTTAAAAAGTTTATATCACTATTATACTAGTTTAAGATAATTTTTTTTCTCAATATCCTAAAAGAGTTTAGGATATGTGACAATAAACAGAAAAATGTAAAGAGTTACATTTAGTTATCATGAAAAGTGAAAAACACTATTTCTTGAAGGATTGTGCCAGTCAAATCTAAAAAGTAAATTATCACTTTATATTAAAAGAGTTTAAGGTATGGAATTAAAAATATATGTAAATAATTACATTAGTTACCTCAACAAAGTGTTATCAATTTATCCTAAAAGGGTTTAGGAGGACCGATAAATAATAACATAATTATCTGCATTATTTCATGGAAAAAGTTTTATGGAATAAGGTTCCAAGGATGACGATGATGAACTTAGAAAGAGTTATAAGTAAATAATAGAAGTTGGCATCATAACATTTGATGTTGAGAATATGAGGATTTTGAATATATTTAAGAATTTTTATAGTTATGAATATGAATCCTAATTCCAACAATTATTCAAATTGGATCACTTTATAGATGTTTATGAATAAAGAGTTTAGTGGGAGGGTTTTATCATATGGTTACATATAGATGGGATGTTGTCCCATAGAGATGTGATGTGGTCACATAAATATGTGGAAGGAAATAAATATAATGTAAAGAGTTAATAAAACCTAGAAAGTGTAGAAAATATAAGGCTGATCTAGCAGTTTATCATATATGATATGATAAACTAGTGATTTTGTTGGTTTTGTTAAATATTCTAAAACATTTTAAGAATATTAAAATGTATCATATTAAATGCAACCTTCATTTTATAATTCTTTAAAATTGGTTGCATAAATGTATATATAAATATGCATTTAATGAAGTGTAATGATAATTTACCTCTCAAAGTACAACTTCTAGTTTATCCCTAACTCACGTTCTTCATGAAGTAATATAGGTTATGAAAAAATGTTAAGGTTAGATTGAGTAGGATTATTTTATAGAGATAAAAAATATACTAATGAGGCAAAAGATAAAGAATAAGATTCTTTGTGTGCACTGGATAACCTACTATGTATACCACATATAGTGTCATACAATTTTATTTGGTATATTAGGGGTGAATGGATCATATTTTAGCCCCTAATACCTATGGTTGGTGATACTCCTAGAATGAGAAATTTCATACTTCAATACTCTACTTGAAAAATTCTACATATCGACTTAGCTAATATGGGGGTGGTTGGGTATTCTACTGATCCTGTCGTCGGTTGGAGCTTAACCAAGATGGGATTTTTCCTCTCATATGATGAGTATGACATCTATGACCTCTATTGAGATAGATTATGAGAGTGTGCAACCACACCTATATATTTTATATCTATTTGACTAAGGGATATGTGATGTGCTTATCCAAAAGGATGAATTACATGTGATACATTCATCTATTAGTTCATTCTATAATATGAGAATCAAGAACAAATGTGTTGGATATAAAATATTGACATGTTCTATGTCCCATGGTTACTAAATTCCTTATAAAAAGAGAAAATATAATAATTCATGTTTGTATATGATGTTGACTGGTGGACATTGGTATAGGGATACATGTGTTTGATGGAGATCACGACAGATCCCTTTATAGATTGAGTAGTATTGACACTTTTCTAGATGCCTCTATTTTCTTACATATATGGATCCATAGATTCATATTTTTTGTAAATGCTCTAAAGGCCCATGGGGTCACACTTTGTGGTTGACTGAATGAGTATTGAGTTTAACTCACATAGATACTCTAAAAGTGTTTTAGATTTGATCCAAAACTATTTTTTATGGATGTTAAAAAGGTATTACATATGATGTGATACAAGGTGAAGTTACTGATAGACTTCCAAAAGGTTTTTTGGAAGATATCCCAAAGGATTTTTGGATACGGTTTCACAAGATATTGTATAAAATACAATATAAGGTGAAATGGAATAAAGTATATTAAGATTTAGTGAAAGTTGGAGATTGATGGAGATATGACCTAAAGCCTCATATATATATATATATATATATAATGGATTTCATGAAAATTTTGATTTTCATGAGAAAGGGTAATATCGTTTACACTACCTACGATAATAGTTATCATTTGAAAAATTCGATATTCTATACGACTATCTTTTAATCAGTTATTTCAGATGAAATGTTTGGGAGTAAATGAATACAATGAATTCATATCGACTATGGTATTTATTCATGCCCTTTAATGCATGAATAATTGAGAAAAACCTAGGATCATCCTTCAGGATTATAAATTATATATCCATATGAAGGTTGTAGGATGTGTAATTACTTCATGATTATCCAAACCTCACTAAAACTATTGCTCCTTTTCATCTTATTCCTTTTCACTCAAGGTACTAGCATACTGTGGAGAGAAGATGAATCTCACTCAAATATTGAGTGATTTAGGCACATCCTGTGGATACCTATAGATGTGTTATGCTTATGTTTTTCACTTTGTGATCTTTATAAAACACATCAAATGAATATTGAAATGTTGTAAATGATCTTTAGTGTAAGGAACAACATGTTTTACAACATTTCTTCATTTTGGTTTTATTCACGGTTTCATATTTCTTGGATGGAAGTTCCTTGGATTTGGTTTCTAATTTCTTCCTCCATGTAAAATAAGTGTTATTAGATTCAAATTAAACCTAACATGATACTATTCTCATCAATCACTGTCACCTAATAATGATTACATGATTTGGGGATATTTCTCAAGGCTTACTACTTATGAATATATGGATAAATTCCACCAAAATATTAACCCACCATCCAAACATCAACATACATATATTGAAAAGAAATATATGTAATGAATATTTCTTTTTGAATAGATCCCCATTGTAGCTTAGCTTACTACCACCTTTTAGTACAACTTGCACATGGAATTACTTAGATATAGAAGTCACTATTTTTTCACTCACAAAAATGGTTTACCATATATACAATATAACATCCCTAACCTCTTATTCATTTCAAA
Source organism: Viscum album (assembly GCA_963277665.1). Taxonomy (NCBI): domain Eukaryota; kingdom Viridiplantae; phylum Streptophyta; class Magnoliopsida; order Santalales; family Viscaceae; genus Viscum; species Viscum album. The sequence continues at coordinate 780,610 of CAUJRU010000326.1, read as the reverse complement.
ACATGATGGGGACACCTTAGATATCACTACAAATAATTACATTTCTCTTCATTACACTACTCACTATGTATTCCATACACACTATCTATTGAAGAAGATATTCCCTAAATACTTTACACATATTATGTGTTTTGTCATATATCATAAGGCAAGATATACATATATTATATTATAAAACTTATATAAAATAAATTATTTTTGTATATTTTTGGTTTTGGCATATCATTAGCTATGTTATAGTGATATCATAATCACTTCCTTGGCTATATCACAATGTTGTAGTTCATATTTTATGAATACAATATATTTTTATGATTACCATGATAGCTGAACATTAAATGGTTAATGTTCATATTCTCTTCAATAATGGATATCATTAAATGTTTCATAAAATGAAACATATAAGATAATCCAAGGTTTCAGTTAAATTTTAAATTCATGAAATGGAAGAATCATTACTCATGCATTTTATAATTTATAATTTAATACATGAAACCTTGTGAATGTCCTGAGGGTTACATAAGAAGGCATAAACCATGAGATGGTTTTGGTCTAAACTGGACTAACCTACAATAAATTTTAACTACCACAAGCTCTCTTAATCCTCATTCCTTTATATTATATAATACTAGTATATTGTGAAAGATAGGATAATACCAGTTGAGTATTGAGTGATTCTGTTTAATTCATGGATACACCATGGAAGAGGAAGTCTCTTGGTTATCTCTAAGGGATTTTCATCAAACTACTATGATTGAAGATCATAGAAGCATCTCTTCAGTGAAAGGTACATGAAGTTATTCATTTATATTTATACATGGATTTGGTTTCATGTATGTTTGATCTTAGGATATAGGTTTTCTAATTTCATCCACTATGAATGGGTGTTTTTGGTCCTTAGAAACCTACCAGTGGTATCAGAGCTTCACCATGCCCCATGATTCACAAAATCATATTTTAAAAATGAATAAATCGTATATAATTTTTTATATAATGTTGGATATCATAAAAATGACATATAATATCAAATGGGGATAGTATTATGATACTATATATCATAATCTGCAACCAGATCACTCTATATGATAGGCGATGTTATAGCATATGATTCATTGTAATCTTTCGATTTTATATATTTCATAGCATACAATATGGGAAGTTATAAGGTATGATAGTACTATTACACATAAGAAAAATAGATCATCACATTTTATATATGATATACTAGATATCTTAAGAGAAAAAATCCCATGCATTGAGGCTTTAATATTACACAGGCCACCAACATGTGCTGGTTACTCTTACCCAGCGACTTACTATAAGTTGTGATTGCTAATATGTGCCAAGTTAATACTATAAAATCCACCAACATTATCGAAACCTATGTATTATCTATCATAAATAATGATATATAATTCTCACTTCATCTATTTCACATTGTAAGTCGCGGTTTACAACTTAGAGATATCATTAAATATCATATAATAGAAAAATCCGATTTTTTGAAATTTCATTTTAGAATTGAATTATATGGTTTAGAAATTGTTTATAAATAATATAAAAAATTTATTTTAGGATATTTATTTAATTTATAATTTTTTTTATAAATTAATCAATTATAAAATGTATATAATTAATTAAACATTTAATAAATAAATACTCTATAATATTAATTATTAATATTAAATAATTTTTAAATTATATAGTAAGACTTAAAATTTTGATATAAAATGTTTATAAGTAAAATATAAGTGTTATTTATAATATGTTTATAAATTAAAATATAATTCTAAATATAAAAGGTTTATCTTTAAATTATGAATTTTTCAAAATTAATATTTTTAATTTTAATTATTTAAATTAAAATGACTTATTTGGGAAATTCGTTAAACCATATCGAATTGAGTTTTGAAAAATTTGATATGATCAAGGTTTAAATAATTATTATGTGATAATTTAAATGTTTATATAATATATATGAATAGTTTATATATATAATGTTTATATTTTATTTAATATCATATATTTGAGTAAATGAATTATAAGAGAATAATATAAAGAGTTTATATTAGATATAAATATTAAATGTTTATACTTATTTAGTTATAGAATATCCATAATGCATGAATAAATTATAAAGTGTTTATAATTTCTTGGTTTATGAATTGTTCATAAACAGTTTATCTCATATTTAGATAAACGAATTGTTTATTTATTTATTTTATTCTTTATTTATTCATGAATATAATTTTTATATTATGGATGGATGTTTGGTTTATTTTAAATGAGTTAAACTTTATCCACAAGTTTTCATACATTAATTTAAAGAGTTACATGCTAGGTATGATAATTGATTAATTTTCTTATACCTTGACTTTGTCTTGCACTAGGTTATGAGCTTGAATTTAGAAGTTAATTATAATTTATAAATATTTGGTGTTAAAATTATAATTGAATTGAATTATCTCTTGATTAAAGTATCCTTGGATAGAGGGACTTTGGTCAGGCTTCTCACTAGCTTATAGGCTTATTCCTTTCCTAGAAAATTGGTGTAGACTATCTATCATTCCAAGCTTACTATTGTGAGAATTATTAATTTTTCACGGTTCTATGACATTACATGAAATGGTTTCATGTACCTTATGCATGATATACAATTGGATATTTTTTAATATATAAAACTTTTAATTTTAGTTAGTAACACAAGTTTTGGGTTGTGTAAATATTTATACATCAATATGGTTTGAATATACTGATTTATTAGTAGGAATATGATTCCTAACTGAATCACTAAAATTATACATATATGTAAAGTGAATAAAATGATATAATATGGTCACATTTTAATGCCCTTTAAAATAATAAATGTTAGATTTTTCCAAAGAGAACATTTATCAAGACCTTGATCATCCAACTAGGTAGATCTATGCTAAAGATAAGAACCCTTAGTTTATCTTGTGTAAGGAAAAAAAGTAATGATACAACCTTAACTATTTGGTTCCTTGTTCTTGTCATATGTTTTAGGTTAAAATTAGTTGGGAAAACCTAACCGTTAGGATACCAAATGAATATATTTGAGTGAATCTATATAATGGATTAGGGTAAAGAGTAATACACTCAACTATCCAAGAGTTTCTATATGACATGATTAAAATGATTTTCTACCATATATAGTAAAAAAATATGTTATAAGATTATCTAGGATATGTCTTGATGAAATATTTATCTTTACCAGCTAATGGATATGATGTAATTTAGAAGGGTCCATCATACTGGTGGGAGAAAATTTAATTAAAGTCCTTATCAAATGGATGTAGAACTTGATACTCAAAAGCTAAAAGATTGTATTATAGATAAATAGAATCATTTTCATAAAAAATTACCTTGATTTTATCATAGATAAAGGATAATATTAACATAAGAAACTTATTAGACTTGTATAGAAACATTAGAATCACTTTTAAGTAAGAAGAAGAATCTATGTGTTAAAGAAAACTCTTCCATGGGTAAACAAATGTTGAATTTGTTCAATAATTGAATCTAAATGAATATGAGAATCATAAAATAATTCACTTAAGTTTTAAAAGGCATTAAAAATAGAATAAACTATAGAACTTTAGTCTCTTCCCATACACTCAATGTGATCGAGGTTGTTTATGACTTGGCGAGAATAAAGATAACCTCTATGGATTTCTATAGCTATAAATTCATTTTGTTTTCATTAATGGAAATGTTTCAAATTTGTGAACGAGTTCTATAATTTTTTACCTAATTTTCCAAATGTTTTTAGGATAGATGAACCAGGTCATGTGATGTTTAGGCTCTAGTGCTACATTGGTAATAAAATTTCAAACTAGAAGAAGATAAATTAGTTATAAAGTCCAATAATGTTTCTCCTAGTATCCAACCAATGTCATTGGAACCTAAAATAAGATTCACGAAGGAGAGAAATGTTTCTATATGTGATGGAATTGTCCAGGACATTTGAAGGGGTTTAGGAAACTCCATATTAGATATCATTGTTTTTGAAATCAATTATTTTATTTTGAAAGGTACATGATATCAATTGTGTGTTTAATAAATGTTGTAAATATAAAAAGTTCAAAAGCAAGGTGAAAATTATTAAATCATGTATTTTACATTAAAATAATGAAGTAAAGAATTGATGAATCATAGAGTTGAATGAAAATAAATATATAAAGCTCAGATAGATCTTATTAAAGTAAATATATAGTTACCTCATTTCTTTTATGTGATAAGAGAATTTGTTTATTAAAAAATAGTTGTTATGAATAATATGATAAGTTTAATTTAATACACATGGTTTAAGATTCATAAGATTATATAACATGCTTAAAAATAAAGTTAAGATAAAATGAGTTTTATCCTTGATAAAAGTGTCTATCTAAATGTTTGTTAAAATATTAGTGATATGATCCCACCACCCTTAAATGTAATATTTTATAGAATAAAATATTATTTTTAGAATAATGATACAAACACATAGAATACCATATAAGATATGGATATAATAGTTTATGGTTACATTATTTACCAAAGTATTTCAGGGGAAAATTTTGACTGAATGCTCTAGGAAAGATTATGATAAGGAACTTAGAAGGAGTTATAAGTAGATAATATAAATTATTAACATTATAACATTGTATATTTTGAAGTAAAGGAGTTTTAATTCTATCTTCAAATAATTTAACATTAGGAACATGATTCCTATGTCTCACTATTATTCAAACTAGATTAATTTATAGATGCCAGTCACTAAAGAGTTTAGTGGTAGGTTCTTATCCAATGCTCACATAAAGATGTGTCAGGGATTACATAGAGATGTAATGAGTTTGATGAAACCATAAAAGTAAGATAAAAAAAGGCATATCTCATATTCCATCATATGTGAGATGATCAGATAAATTCTCATGTATGGTTTTTTTAATATTATGAAAGGATTTTAAGAATATATAATGTATCATGCTATATAAAAGATAGTATTCACTTTATTATTATTTCATATTGGATACATATTCTCATTTAGTAACACGACATGACCCATTGAGACCCCACCCAGGCTAGCAGTAATCCAATTATGCCACCCCAAGCCCACCTTTAATAGGCTAGGGGATGGAGACATGTATTAAGAAGGCATATATATCATAAGGGGGGACTTAGACTATAAACCTATAACATTCACATATTTCCATGTCATGATATATAACAATGAAATACCATTTGTAAAAGAACAACTATAAAATATCATGAAAGTGACCATGAGAAATATCCCAATAATAAAATATAAACTAAATCCATAAACAAAGAAACGTAAAAAGGACCAACATTTGAAGATAAATACCAACCTATAAAAATGAAACTGTCAAACTCCACATCACACAAACATTGACACTAGCACAATCAGTAATGAACAACACCAAACATTCCTATTCACTATATCCACTAGATCCATAACCTCTGACATCACTACCTAACTATGCATCGTTTTCAAATACACCACATGTGTGGGAATGCTGCCTATGTAGGGGTGAATATAAATATTCCTAATAGGATTCCCTGAAAAAACAATAAGAAGTTAGGAGGGAAAATAAACTCAATATTTTAAACTTAGATATTAATTTAAGATAAAAAATTTCCATGGTTAAGGAGGTTATAGTTTTTCACAACTCAACTCCATAAAAGTATAACACTGGAAGATGAAACTAAAATAATAAAATCACTATAGAACCCAATATACCTGAACTATATCTTATTTTTCACTTCAACATTATCCCTTAGTAGTATCAGTAATTGTGTATTCATTCCTTATTGAAGAGATTATATTAGCCGAGAGGGTTATCAACCCTTAAGAAGGACTTATACTTTGACATGTTCATTATGCATCATCTAAGAGGGTCACAGTCTCCATGAGTAAAGGACCTATACCTCATACCTACGAGAGGGTTATTGTCATGACCCCTCCCTCCAAAGATAACCCTCATGAGATGGTAATGGATAAAGGGAGATAATGACCCCCCGAGTCCCACCTTCAGTAGGCTCCAGGTTGGTGACTAGCACCAAGGGTATACAGATCACACAATATGGTAGGAATTTACCTTTTTTTTGAAATAAGATTAGGAGATTTTATGGATCATCCAAAAAAACTATAAGACACATATATATAAAATAAATCCAAAAACCATCCCATATGCATGCATAAAATTGAACTAGTACAAGTACAGTAAAACTCCAAAGCAAAGTTCCCAAAATCAATCTAAATCAGTGACTCAGAAACTTTCTCAAAGCTCGAACTAGTAACATCTAGAAAAATATGTAAATTCTCTTGGAAACTTGAAAATAGTTTTATATATGAAGGGTGATCATACAAGTATACTCATTAGAAAAGCCAAAGTATCTTGTTCACATGTGGAAGAATCATACTAATGCCTCTGTGATAAAACAGTAGAACCAAATAGAACTTAATAGTTATACTAACCATCCCAACCTCACTAAGAAACTCTCACCAAATAATGTAATTCATGTAATGTAATATAATGCACATCGATGATAGGTTACCCTGCACCACTTCCCACTGATTAGATGCTCTTACCTAATGACAAAAATCCTCACACTCCCACCTCTTTTGAAGGTACCATACCACAACCCTCCCACACACACTTGAGCCCCAAAAACCACATCACATCCCGCCTGCAGAAACCTAGGACACAAAACACATCATATCCTGACCACAGAAACATGGGACACAAACTACATCACATCCTTCCCGTAGACACCTGGTCCACAAACCATATCCCATACCTTCCTGAAGACACTTGGGAAAGCATAAATCATCTCATCTCAAATACACATAGGAATGAACAACTCTTATCATCTTGAATACACTTGGGAAAGCACAAATCATCTCATACCGAAGAGACCTGGGAAAAAACAACTTTCCCACACACACCTGGGCCCCAAAAACCACAACTTGACTAAATAATCTTGGGCTACCTTTGATTGGAAGAGGGAGTAGGGAAGATCAGGTTGCCACCCATCCATACTCCCATAGGGATGTTTGGTAAAGAAACCCTCCCCCGTGACGATGGGGGTGTTCGACACATAGTTCTCAACTAGGGTGGGGTGCATATATAAAATAATAAGGGAAATACATGTATATTTATAAATATAATACCATCACTCAAGCCCAAACTATGGGTTCTCAAATAGACAACTAGCTCATAACACTACCAAATTAGCTGCTAACTCTAAATGCAGAACACCACACATCAATCCACAACTCAATTAATATTTCAAAAAAATTAATTTAAACATTACCATTCTTTATTCAAAATTCATTTTTTTCATTCCATTAACCAAAACAACCCAAGGCAGTTCCAAACTTTAATAACCAATTATCCATTCATTTATTCCATTACTATCTAAGAAACTACTAATCATAGCACATAACAATAAACATGGTAAGATTCAAACATAGAGAAAACCTGAGCGAATTACCCATACCAACCAAAACAAGTCCCCAACTCTCAACCACATCCATCAAAACAATATAGCTTAAATTGATCGTAGACCCACTACGAAACACTTCTAATTAATTCCAAAATCAATCAATCTCTCAACCTGAGATTACATTATATAACCAGGTTAATGTATCATCTAAAAGTTCATCCATGACACCACCCAGGCCAACCCACAACACACAACTGTGCTCATAGACATACCACAACACAAACCATAGAAAACCCACACATCACGACATATTAACCTCACATTCATTTGTCCCACGCATGCTTCCACAACCATTACAAACATCTCATCATAGACCATGGCGTAACACATTTTCAAATTTAAAAAAGGGGATACTTATTTAATTTCACTTCATTATTTAAGGGCATTATCTCACAAACCAAGTCATGGGGAATACATTCATTAGATGGATTTACATGATTAATCAATTTCTATATATAAGTGTTCAACATGAACCGAACAACATGAAACCAATTTAATTCACAAACAAAGCCACCAATGAACACCATTTCTAGTGGGGCGTTCAACCTGTACAACTCACAATATCCCAATCATAATATCAAAACCGCAAGGCATGAAAAAAAAAATCCCCCTACCCCTTTTAGTTTCATTTAACCAATTTTTATCTTTGATTATCCTGGAACAACCATGATACATAGGTGAAAAAAAGTAAATCCATCCCACATGATGCAAAATTAAAGAGAAATAAGAGAAATCCCACCTTAAAAAATCTTTTAAACTCATCCATGCACCGCATGGAAAAGAAGAACGAATTCAAGCGACAACCGCACCACTGGAATCACTGATCAACCTATTCCACACTAGAATATTATCAAAACTCTACCTAGACATAAAAATGAATCCAAACCATATGAAAACAGTGAATCATGAGGGAAGAATAAGAGAAAAATGATGGGAAAGTGGAGAAAAATCACTATGGATTGACCATGGATCACCAAGGAACACACACTGAGATTGATAGATCAAGGAGGGAGGAGTGGGGATCTAAGGAATCCTCAGGGTGCTTAGGTTTCTTCTAGAATAATAGTAAGGAGATAAAATGGATGAAAGAATGAAATCTCGATCAGAATGAAATTTTAAAACAAAACTGGTTTGGGGTATTACATGACGTGTAATCCCCTTTCACATTGTGTAATAAATAGGGTTCAATTTTTGATAAAAAAATGTCACCTATTTATTTTATTTTATTTTTTTCTAAACCCAAAATATTACATGTTGTGAAACCCTTATTCATGCCATGTAAAATGTATGCACGACATGAAAACTCCAAGAAAAGCTGAAAAACTGACTTTCACGTCGTGTAATATAGTCACAAGATGTGTAATCTCCCATTTTCTAGACTTCAGAAATATAACTCCTCCAAAATCTCTCTAAGACTCCTCCAAACACTCAAAAAACAAAAAAATCATAAAGTAAAAGACCAGGAAGTCACATACCATTACAGTTACCAGGTCCACTATATATATGGAGGACCTTTACCCTAGAGAAAAATATTCTTCAAGTGTGTTATTAACCTCATTCTTCTTGAATATTCTTCCCACACACATCATTATATATATAAATCTACACAATAAAATATAATTTAATTCCTAAATATAATCCTCAAAGGAAAAATATATAAGTAATATCATGTTCTATATGTAAAAATGTTTAAAATAGACAACTCTAATGTCTAAAACCGACAACTAGGTGGAAATATAGTAAGAGTATTGGAAAATTCCTAGTACATGAAATGTTATTTTTGGTAAAAAATTTATAGGTTACTCAGACAGGGATGGTCACGTGCTTCCATTAACCAAATCATACAAATGAAAAGTAAACGGTGTGTGAAGAGGGGGTAAAAAGTGTGAGGGTATACCTGATCACGTAACATGTACTACTTGTACATTCCAGGCTTCCCCAACCTATATACATATCATGCACAGAAGGCACATGATATAGGGCCTTTATTTTATCAAATGACATGTATAAAATTACATGAAAAAGCACTTGGTTTCACAATACATGATGTGTGGATTAAATTCACAGGGCGTATGATATTAAAAATGTTGTGAAACACTAGAATCTATATCACTGATTCACATGAAAAGTATCACGACATGCGTGTCAGAGATATATCCCATGTGAAAATAAAGACTATATAGAAAATATGATTGGATAAGTATATGTTGTTTGACCTGGGACTACATGCCGTGTACTCATGAAAATTCTAGGACCTCATAAAATTCATCTTCACTCTATGGATTCCTTTGTTGACTTTATTAACAGTCATACCTCCACTATCAACTAAAATTTCCATCCTCATATCCTCTAACAAATTTTTTAGGGATTCTTTTTTTCCACACATCTTCATCTGATCTATTATTATCTAACCATTCATAAAACCATGCCTAAATTCCATCATACTATTGTTGATGTACACCTGAACCCATAATTCTCTGGTCATCCTCTATTATAGAATTATAGTATCATAATTAGAAATAATTGAGAAGAAATGGAGAATAATAATCAAGAGGTTGGTGGATAAAGGAATACCCAACAACCCAAGAATGGATTCACATTTATTATTGTTGAAGAATGTGAGTATGAGAGAGATGAATAAATTTTATATTCTTGATGGAAATCCCTTAATTGAAATCCAATTCTGACTAACATTATAATTTATTAAAGGGAATAATTATATTTTTAATGAATAATAATTTTTTTAGAGAAATAAACCAAGGACAATTATTGAAATAAATTATTAATAGACATGAAGGCTTCATCCCCATGTTTATTCCATGCATGAAAAATAAATAATAAAATAATAAAACTATAATTACCAAAGAAGAAATTATTACTTAAGTTTAATAATATTTTATTCACATTATGATAAAAATAATCCAATTAAATTATTTAATCAAATATTATTTAAATCCTCATCCTTTTGATGTTATAATAAATTCTCAAATAATTTGAGTAGTTCAACAAAAATGTTTGAATCAATATAGTAATTTTTATTGTGCATGAATTGAGATAAAATTAATAATATATTAAAATATTTTTTATGAATATTTGATTAATTTTATATTTTAAATTTAATCATGTTAATTATTGGTGAAATATATTTTTTAAAGAATAGAGTTTTAAATACTAGAGAACAAGTTGAACACGAGAATAATAAAAAGTTCAACCTTATTGAGGATTTATCCATTGATTGGATATCATTTATTGGACTTAGTTAAACATTGAAACCAATGCCATGAATAATGTGAAGTACCAATCCAATTGTGTGAAAACTGGGTAAGATGAATTTCCTCTTAAGGAGATTCTACCAATGGAAAGAAAATTAGATGGATCTTTTTTTCCAATGGATGGAGATGGATAATTAAAAAAGGAGGATTATTTTTTTATAACTCTCACCATAAATTCCACCAATTAATTTCCCTTATAAATCATGAATTAAATCATTCTATTAAATCCACCCAACTCTAAATATAAACATCCTCCCATAAATCATATATCATTCATTGTCATTTCCACGTGGCATGTCATCACCATTCCATCATGACATGTCATCTTCTAGTCTCTATGTAGAATATAAATAAAAATAATTTTTTTTTAATTAGGATTAAATCCTGTGAATTATCATTCCTAGGTTTCAAAGACTCACTCTAAAAACTATAGCACTCTTAGGAAAATATCCATATTCTAGATACAATCACAGTGGAAAAATTTCATTACAATACACCATTTAAAGTTATTACATATTCTAATTTTTTTGGATGAAAACAATACATTATATATATTAAATATTTTTGAAATCCTATAATTCTAAAACTAAATGAACTAACTTGAGGACCACCTCTAAAAATATTATTAATAAAAAAATTTAAGGATTTTTATAGAAAAACCAGGTCACTACATCCTCTCCACCTTCAAATATTTTCACCAAAAAAATCACAACTCACACAAAGAGGTGAGAGTACTAAGCTCACATCAGGTTCTCATTCCCCCTTGAGATATTATGAATATTTACATAATTCCATAATATAAGAACTATATGAATCATTCACCCATAGAGGATCTTATTATACTGGTCCTCAATAACTACCAGGTACTCTATAAAGGTAGTATCATCCTCAACATATACGAGACACTAGATGATAATGTGTGACCAGTTGTGCACATACCAACTCAAATGTGACATGTGGAAAACATTATGCACCTGGTCTATCTACAAGGATAATGATAGATGGTAAGAAATATCACTTACTAAGATCAGAATATAGAAAAATCTAATAAACCTCAGGGATAACCTGTCACCCCATTCAAACCTACCAAATCTACATAAATGTGAAACCTTCAAGAACACATGGTCTCCCTAATCAAACACCAAGTGTCTTTCTATTATTCCCTATAGGAATTTTAATGGCTCCGGGATATCCTTATATACTTCTGGATCACTTGAACATTATTCAGGGTCATTCACACCAGCTCATTCCCCATAAGAGATGAATCTCTAATCTCTCTCCAGTAAAGGGGTGACATACTAAGTCTCTTATACATGGCTTAAAATGGCATCATTCCAATAATAGAGTTATAGATAATTTTATATGAAAACTCTACTAAGGGTAGTTGATTAGGATAATTACTACCAAAATATAGCATGCATGATCTTATAATATACTTGATAACTTGGATAGTACTTTGTTGGGGATATTAAGACACTCCACCATATAAAAGTTAAATAAACAGAACCTTTGGACCAGAAGCATGAACTTCCTGCCACCATAAAAGATTTTCCAGAACTCAAATGTGGAACTAAGTAACCCATAATTTTTGATCACCATGAAACCATATGAACTCAATGTCCCATTAATATCACCCTAGCCATAAAAATAATTTGTCGTTCTACTAGTTTTGGACACCTTATGATCCCAATAATATATTCAATCAAAGATAAATAAAAAAGTAAGAACAACACATTATAAAAAAATGGAGCATACACACCAGATAAGATTACATGGATAAAACTTTAGTCTTATATCCATATAATAACATTTTTCCTCTTTAATTCAAGGATGAAAACATCCAAGTTATAAGGGAACCAAGTTTTGGAACCCTAACAATATTACTGGAAGAAGACCCACTAACACCCCCACAAAAAACTCCCGCTACAAGCATTACCACTGTGATGAATCACATGTGGTAGTATAAAATCCTTTCTATAGTTTCATATTTTGATTCTAATCCTTCCAGTATACTGAAATTTTATACTTTTAACATCAGCCATCAGAACTTAGTATTTTGACACTTGGGTGCTCCATCTTAACATTCAATCTTCTGATGCACTCAACCACATTACAACACACATAGAACAACCCCACTCTTTATAGTGTGGCCCAACCATTCAACCTATTACACCGCTATCTTACATTTATAAGGGAACTTCCATTGGATAAAATATCCTCTAAATTACCACTAACCACTATATCCTTGGCCTCCAACTTCCATTGAATTATATAAGTTTACTTTATGTAACATCTTTAAGAATCTTACATATTTACTTTAGCGTAAATCCTCTAGAAAAAATTATTATATATCATCATTATAAAAATATAAGTATTCCATAGTTTCTTCTCATATATCAGGTCCTTTGGAATTCCATACCACATTTTGAATTTTCCTTCTAAGTGCATCACTCCATCCTTCAAACCATGATTGATTCCTAAGTTTATGAACTCAGATGTTTCACCTTTAGTATTCCTATTCATGGTCTTCACTGATATTTATACCATCACTATGATAACTTTCATTTAGCTATATATTTTTAACTATATCCATTCAGATACTTTTTCTGAACAACTTTTTTTGACCTAAAACTGGACATCCATGGTGAATGTGGCTCTATCCCCATATGGTTCCACTAAGTGTTTATTCCATAGAATTAACTTATAAAACATCCAATGATTAACCAAAAAAAATTCTCACACCAAAAAACAATGATATCCCACTTGATAATTATTTTCTCAAGTTATTCCCATTATTCTCTAACTAAAATAATATTATTAATGTCTTTTACCAAAGTTTAAACCAATCTTCTTTTATTTACCCCTTTGCAGTACCAACATAGTTCTCTACCATGCTTATAATAATTCGGGATCTCATTAAAGGAATGACACACTTGTATTCTGGACTAGGGTATCTCATTTCATAGAATAATGAAACCTTCTAAATGAATCTATAGAAATTACTTCCAAAATAAACAGGTTTGAGAACCCAAATGAAATTGTTGAAGTCTCATCAGCAAGCTGCATCTTGTACCATGTCCATGACCCTATTCCTTCCAAAAAATTTACTTTCAAAACTCTACCACTAATAATATATAATTCTAGAGTTATCTGAAACATCAAACTCCATTAATACTATCAGAACTAACCTCCATATCAAACTATTATTTTCCAGAAAGTTTGATGTCATTAGACTAATGAACTACAATTAAAAACATCTCTTAATTAAACCAAGGTGTATATAGTCCTTTTCTCCCATGAAATTATATCATGGTTACAATTATTTAAGGATCTATATCTATTATATATGACATTTTGATACTTTGAAAATCTTCTAAAATAGATTTCCACATAGTCAACACAATAATGTATTTATCACCACACCTTTATAAAGAAACACACATGAGATTTAGGGATATCCCTCTTCCAACATTAACATGGTCATGGTTGACTATTCTAAAAGACTTTTCAAATTACATAATAATAAACCACCAAAATTATAGACTTGGAGTATCTTTAAAATATTCTTCCCCCAATGAAGTCACCATATGCTTTATGAAACCTTTCAATGTTCTAGGATCCATACCCTCAAACTGCAGGCCATTCCACCAATAAATATTTTGAAACTCCAACTTTCTTTATGAAATATCATCCACCAGACCATCATCCAGTGTCCTACATTCCACCATTTTTCTTTATCACATTGGTTTTAAAAGCTCCTCAGAATTTTTCTTTGAGGGAAAAGAACCTATACTACAATTTCACTTTATCAATGATGGTATAATGTGTTGAATATGCACTAAAATAAATAAATATAATATTTAATTTAGTTGAATTTATATTTCAGGTGGTTTCATTAATAATAATCCATTATGAATGGATTAAATGGCATGGACATTAATTGAATAGGATTCAATTAATTAATGGAAATAAGAATAATTATACATGGATAAATTAAATATGGTCAACGCATTTCATTAAATGAAATGCATCATGGACTGATATATAAAGGTATTTGATACCATATTTTGAGAACAAAAATTTTTATATAAGACTCTCTAAACTCTCTTAATTCCCAAAGATTGTTTTTCACTTTCGATGAAGATGATAGGACCTCTTCAAGTATATGGGAGTCCTCTGATTGAGATCTAGATCTATAGGCCAGTGTAATCCCTCATAGGTAGGAAGATTTTGTTTTTTTCTCTAGTGATATTCATCAAGAAAACTTTTTGGATATTATTGCATTGTATATCCAAGTACACACTTTTTTTATTAATTTATTACATGCCGATTCTATCAAAGATAGATCAAATATACTTGATTTTTTTCTTCTGATGCCATGTCTATATGATGGAAAATGAAAACCAAATAGTGGCATAAAATGGTAGACTTATTTGATGAATCAAAATGTTCATTTTATTGTTCAATGAATAACACATTTTACAAATTTTAAAATGGGACATTTTAATCCTAAAAATAAATATGAAAAGTTCATATTTATCACTCTTGTTTATGAAAATAACTAAATTATTTATATCAATCAAGAGAATTAAATTATGAATTGAATTATATTACTTATAAATTGTTTATAAATAATGGAAAATATATTTCAAAATATTTATAAAAATTTATAAAAGTGTTTTATAAATTAATTAACTATAAAATGTTTATGGTTAATTGATAAATATTTTAAGATATGTATAAGGCCCCAGCCTTAAACCTTACTTAATATTGAATTAAATGAGTAATTCACATTGAGGATCTTTTCAGGTTTAGAGTTTTAGAGAATTAGAACATAACTATTACATCTTAAAAGATTACAAAGTAGACACTTCTACTAAGTCTCCATAAAATAAAAACTCTTAAAAAGAAAGATGTCTAGATTCCATGTTTTAGATAGCATGAAATTCCCTTGATCCCATCCTTGACCTTATTCCACTTTAAGTCCTATGAAAAACATTTCGAAAAACTTGGGGTGAGCATAAAAAGCTCAGTAAGGGATACAAAAAGAATGAAAACTGTTAGTTTTTCAAACATCAAGTAAACCATGTATACTATATCAAAGTAATACCTTCACCTTCATGAAGTAGTAAAAAAAAATCTTCACTGAATAAAGTATCATTACTTACCTTTTTGTAACCAAAGGATTACCATAAAACCCATATAAAGAACACATAGAATATATAAAGGTAACTTGGGACATAAACATACTTAAGTGGAATAACCATACGGTTGACTTCCACACATATCACTTAATGGAATAGCCATACGACCAATTTCCATACATACTTAATGGAATAGCCATATGGACGACTTCCATACCCAATGCATTGGAGGTTATAACGTAACCACCCGTCCTAGTATTCACGGCACCACCCTTCATATGGTTTATAACGGAACCACCCGTTAAAATGTCCAAGTACTAATATAAAATCATAAAACATAAAACCAATATAAAGGAATGATAACATTTCCACATTTCAATCACAATATATCATAAATATATTGAAATAATAGAATCCTTTTTCAAAACCATTTTCAATACCAAAATACATAAAAGAGTATATGGTATTTATTTTATTCTAAAAACATTACGGCTTGTTGAGAAAGCCAAAGACCAAATAATACTCGCGGTGGCGGAAAAGGTTTTTGTCGCTGCGTACGTTAAAAGAAACATTCCTTTTTGTCGTTTTGTAAAACGCTTCGTAGAAAAAGATTCCTTTTGTATAAAAGTAAAATTCAAAGGGGTTTATACACCGTATAAAAGAAAGTTGTGTATAAAACGAAATATGCCTCAATGAAAGGATATTGAGATGAAGTCCCTTACCTTGGGTCCGACTTGACTCGATCGTTCTTTAACGTCCTGAATAATAAACTTGAGTTAATTTACACTTGATTAAGAACCTTTTTAAACTTCATTATTCCTTTTATATCACTTATTGCCATGTTATAAACATTATTTAACCATTTAAGTTAATAATGTTTGTTTTGTCAATATTTGGTTCTTAAGTCGAAAGTTGACTTCTTACAATTACATGTTGTTCATGTGGTCAAAAGTTCTTTATATCCAGAATGAAATTCCCGATTTGGATATAATATGTATCATATATATCCAGCATATACATGTATTTATAATATTACATAATCATTTATAGGTAAGAAATGAAATGCACCGTTCATGGAGACGGTAAGCCGTACGTACGCATGAACGCTACTTTCATTTCTTTGTCATATTAGTGGAATTAAATATAAATGAGAGGTATGTATATTTTAATTCCAGAATTATATTCATCATTTAGATATATCATTAATTATATATATACATTATATACATGTAATTTTAATAGTACATTACATTTGGGTATAATAAATGAAATGCACCGTTCATGGAGACGGTAAGCCGTACGTACGCATGAACGCTACTTTCATTTCTATCTCATACTTTAATGGAAAGAAATAATAATGACATATAGGTATATTATAATTCCAGTATAACATCATATATAATTTAAATACATCCTTTACACGTCCCACATATGGCATTAACGAATCACATCACTTTGAGGGGGTGGTAGTCCGCACTTCCTTAAATGAAGATATCGTGTTTACCCATAATGGAAACCATAAAGGTATGCCAAAAATGAAAAATACAGAAGCTTAAAGAAAACATAAACATATTATATATCATATATAAAAATAGTGACATCATAATGGCCACCCTTGAAGGTGTTAAATGAGTATTGAACAATCATCGTTTCGGGAGGCAGAATTTCGCCATCCACGGAAACCGTATGTTCTTTAACCATTTGATGTAGTTGTGTGAGAGTGTAGCTCAAATAAATATTATAACAATATCCTAGTATATTTAAGATACTGGTGTTGTTACAAAAGAAGTAAATAAAAAGAGTTTAGAGGGTTGGAGAAGCAAAATAAAACAAATGAACAAGAGAGAATGAATTAACTTTAAAAGTGTAACTCCCTTTTGATTTGAGCCTAAAGGCTTCCTTTGAAAGGATTATGCCCAAAGGGAATCATCTAGGATGAGGAGAGGGATGTGGAGAGAGTAATTGGGCAGGGGTTGGCCGAGACAAAGGCTTGATAAGTGTGTGAAATGAGGTAGAGGTGGGGGCCTTTTATAAGAGGAGAGGAGGGGCACTTTTGGAAAGTAAAGAAATATTACTTTATTTGAAAATGTGTTTCGGTTTTAAAAGGTCCCAAATTGATATAATTTGTGGATAAGGTGATAAGGGTTATAAATCCACTCATCCAATTGGTTTTGGACATGTGTAGGTTCTAGATTTTTCATTATCTTTCCATTTTATTTAAATCATCAAATAATGATGTCATCGCTGCATCATTATTATGTCATATATAATTTAATATATTTAATCTCTAAAAATTATAAAAAAAATAATATGATGTAGAAATATTTTTAGCTTTCCAATGACTATTTATAATCAAAATTTGTACTTGTATAACCCCACTAAAAAAATTATTTTAGTAAAACAATTTATGTTAGTGTCATTTTCACTTTAACATTAAATAAAAATATATTAATGTCATTTTCCAACTAAAGTGGCTCCATGGGGTCCCCAAGTTGGCCTATGGCTTGTCTTGGTCGGCCATGACTCACCCAATAGGTGTAGGACAAGTGTCATGGTGTTTTCACATTCTTATAATACCATTTTTACCTTAAACTACACTAATTAACTCTAATCGCGATTAATGAAAAAAAGTTACTATTCACCAAAAAATTATTTTAATCTCATTGAACCACATTTTACTTCTTAATGACAACCATGTATGTCGGATTTTCAAAATTCAATACACATTAGTGGTAAACTTTCATTTAACTGAAAAATCAGTTTGCTTGATTACCACTTAGTGGTTTCACTATTCATCAAAAATTGAAATTTTTCAGAAAATTACCAAAAATTCACCCTAAGCTATATTTGATATTCCGAATTCAAAAATGAAGTCCATTTTACAAAATTCAAAACATATAAGTCAAATTAATTAATTTAATAATCAATTCCCGCTGTCATGACAAATAGCGTGTTTTTGCGAAACAATAAGTATCAAAAGATTGACACCAGTTTAAGTCCAATTTCAAAGTGAAATTGATTCCAATGACCACCATTAGATTAACTGGTAAAAATATTTTCTAATTTCACTTTAAAACCAATTCAAAAGATAATCTAATCTTATAAATAAATTAGATTAAAAAGAGGTTTTGAATTAAAATACAACATTTTACACTATTCATAAAAAAAAGAACTTTATCAGAAAGGTACCAAAAATTTACACAAAGTAAATTTTGATGTCCCGATTCTAAAGAAGAGTTATATTTGGTCCAAAATAAAGTATAATAGTGATCAAAACTATATTTAATGACGGTTCACCATTAAAAGGTGATAAGTGAACCTTTAGTGAAAATTAGAGTATATATGCCTAAAATTGAACTCTTTCCGTATTTTAAGCCTTTATCTTTTATTGGGTAAATGTATAAACATTTAAAAACATATATAATCATATTTTAGTTATTTCTATCCATTCCCGCCAGTACAACGGCTACTTTTTAACTAACATTTAAAATAATATTATTTTATTACTAGTGTGCTACGTAAGTTTCAAAGAAACTCATCGTTGCGTATCGGGTACGCTATCGAACATAGCAACCCCTTTAAAATAAAATTAATATTTAATTCGTAAATATTAATAAATATGAAAATTATTTATTCTTTAATTACCTGGGATGTTACAATATGTATGGTTTATAAAATGTTTATAAGTCCTAGAAAATGGTATTTTAGGAATATTTTAAATTATAAAAGGTTTATAAATCAATTAATCATAAATTATTTATAATTAATTATATAAATGTTTATAAAACATTTATTAACAAAATATTCCTAATATTAAATATTAATATTTAAAATACCTTTTACCAAATTATTTGGTATGCCTTATGATCTAAAATAAATGGTTATAAATTATAAATAATTTTATATTTGAAATTATGACTCATTCATAAATAATTAATTTTAAGTTGTTCAAATTAAAAGGGGTATTATTTTAAGTAATTATAAAGAATGTTTTTGTAAATACATAAATTTAATATTTATAAAGATAATTCAATTAATAATCGAATTATATTATTTATAAATTTTTTATAAATAATGAAAAGGTTTTATAGAATGTTTGTAAAATTTAGAAAAGGGATTTTATAAATTAATAAACCATAAATTTTTTTGGTTAATCAATTAAATGTTTTTTAAACATTTATTAAAAATATTACTTTAATATTAAATAGTTAATATTAATAATATCCCTTTTCAAATTAATATGATTTATAAATGTTATAAATCATAA
The DNA here is from genome assembly GCA_963277665.1 of Viscum album. Lineage (NCBI taxonomy): Eukaryota > Viridiplantae > Streptophyta > Magnoliopsida > Santalales > Viscaceae > Viscum > Viscum album. Next base: position 760,400 of record CAUJRU010000326.1, on the reverse strand, counting down.
TAAAGGAAATCAAAACCACTCTATCTAAAATTATATGGTATCTTTGTAATATTTAAATAAAGTGTTTATTTAAGGATTATAAAAATAATTTATAAAAGTGTTTATAAATATCATAAATATGGTAAAAATATAAATCATTTTTATATTAATAATTATGAATTTTTTATAATTAATTAATTTTAAATTGTTCAAATTAAGAGGGGACCATATTCAATTATATTATTTAAAATTTATCAGAATGTTTTGATAATTGACTTGATCCAAGGTTTAAATAATAACTTAAAATGAAATATGATAAATAATATGAAAGAGTTCATATTGGATTGAGTATAAAAAATTTTATGTTCAAAATTTTGGAATGTACATAATCTAAGCTAATTTATAAAATGGTTTATAATTAGCTTCTATTTATGAATAGTTCATAAATGGTCATCTCATGTTTAAATATTTGAATTTTTCATTTATTTAAAGTTTATTCCCTACTTTATTCATAGTTATAAATTGTTTATTTTATGAATGTGGATTCTTTAGTTTAACTGTTAAATTACTTCTAGGATATAAATACTTTGATTACATGCTAGGTATGATTCTATAAAATTTAGTTTTTCATTTACCTTAACCTTAGTTTGTAATTGGATTTATTAGCTTGAACTTAGTCATTGGACATAGTTTATGCATATTAGGTATTAGAGATATCATGAATTGAATTATCTCTTGAGTAAAGTCTCCCCAGGTAGAGGGACTTGGGGTTGGAGCACCTAATTACTTGGAGGATTATTCCTTATCTAAGGATAAGTGAATAAGGTTGGCTATCTATCACTCTGGTCTTACTCATGCGAAGATTATCAATTTCATATAACTCTATGAATTTACATGAAAAATTCATGTATCTTATGCATATAATCTATTCAGATATGTATGAATATGTTTATCTTATATTCTTGGGTGAGTAACAAATTTTTTTTGGTTGTGTAAATATTACACATTAATGTGGTTTGAACACATTAATTTGGTGGTTGGATTAGGGATTACAAAACTAAATCATTCGAATCATGCATACGCAAAAAGGAATAAAACATGAGAAGATAATTATTACATACGATATGATAATTATGAATTTAATATACATATGATGTATATTAAATTAGTGAGACTTTAAAAGGCTACCCTTTAAATACTAAGTGTGATATTATTTCTAAATAACATTTTTCAAAACCTCAGTCATCCAACCGGTTAAGTCATACCATAGTTGGGTGCCGATGGATTATATTTTATAAGGAAATAAAGTAATGAGTGATACCAGAATATCCTTAGGTAGGTCATGCTATAGATGGGTGCTCTTAGATTAGCCTTTGTTATCCTATTTTTGGTGTTTTCTTGGGGTTACACTAGCTAGGATACCCTAATAGGATTATGTTACTAAAGGAATAGATTTGAGTATATGCATATGATATATTTGGATAAAGGGTTATCCACTCAACTATCCAAGAGTCAGAACTATTATGATTGAGATGATTCACTACCTAAATAATGAAGTGGTAAGAGAAAAACCCTAAAGGACTCATTACTTAGTGAAATATGGATCTTAGATCACTAAATGAATATGATGTGCAGGGTCATTAATTTTAGTGTGAGAAATGTCATTAAAATTCCTCAATTAAAATATATAAGACATGATATTCATTTGAAAAAAAAACTATTGTAGATAAATGCATCATCATCATCAAACTAAACTTTGAAATTAATCCTTGAAATGAGAATATTAAAGTAATAAACTCATAATATTGGTAGCTTAAGAAAAGTTCTTGAGTAAGAGAAATATTTTATGTGTTCGAACAGTTCCATTATGAGTAACCAATAGTTGAAATTTTTTAACAAGTGAATCTAGATGATTATGGAAGCATGTAATGATTAATTTAAGGTTTCAAAGGAATTTAATGAAAAATAACCTATGGAATTTTATACTTCACTCATATAATCAATATGATTGGGTATATTAATGATATTAAATATGATTTAATATGCTTGGAGTGATTGAAAAAATTATTATATGGTTTATTCTGGTTAAGGAATTCATTTTATCGTCATACATGAAAATTTTCTGGTAAGATGGATGAATTCAATAAAATTTTACCCCATATTCCCAAAGTGTTGAGAATAGATGAACTGGGAATATGATGACTATGTTATAGTATTTTAAAGATAGTACAAGGAGGTAATAGTTGAAAATCAGAAAATGAAAAATTTGGAAAGTCCAATAATATTTCTTCAAGATGCCAGTTATGGTTATTTGATACTTGAGGGTGTTATCATGAATAAGTGATGATCCCATATGATGGGATTATCTAAAATACCTGAAGGAGTTTGTGAAATCAATATAATATCTATTTTAGGCATTAATGTTATAAAAATTGATTATTCAATTTTGAAGGGTATATGATATCAAGTGTATGTTTTACAAGTGTTGTAAATATACATAAGTTTAAAATCATAGGAAGAATTTAAAAAGCTTACAGATTCCATTCAATTAATGAAGTAAATAGTTTCCACATCATAAATTCGAAGGATTTTTATCAAGCTTGGATGAATCTAAGTAATAGAAGTGTATATTTATCTCACTTCTTTTATATTATAATAGGTTTAACAAAGATTTGTTATAAACAACATGTGATGATTAACTGAATACACTAAGCTATTATTCATTGGATTTTATAACATGTTTTGAGAAGAATATATGGAAAAAAGTGTTTTATCTAGGATAAAGTGTTTATCTATCTATACTCTAAACACATATAATGTCATATAAGATATGAAAACAATATTTTATTTGTCAAATATTCCTACTAAATTAAAATAAGTGTTATTTCCTAAAATAAAAAGTAGTTTGTGTTTTCATAAAAAGATATTATAAAGAGAATATAATGTCTAATAGGCTAGTGTAAGTATGTTTGAACTTATAGAATCTCAAATTTAAAAAACAAAATACTTTTCTAGTTTAAGGTTAAGTGATTATTCTCTTAATATCCTAAAGAGTTAGGATATGTGATAGTAAATAAAAATATAAATAGTTACATTAATCACCGTGAGAAAGTGAATATCATTATACCGGTCTAATATTAAAAGTGATTCTTCACTCAATGACCTAAAAATTTTAGGATATGTGATGAGAAATAAATGTAAAGAGTTATATTAAGTTATCATGAGAATGTGAAATCTACTTGATTTCCTAAATTTTTTAGGAAACAATGGTAAAGAGAAATGTAAATGGTTACATATGTTTACCATAATAAATTGAATGTCACATTATCCTAAAATAGTTTAGAATATGTTAGATAAAAATGTAAATAGTTAAATTGACCTCAAGGAGAAAGTTTGATGGAACTATTTCATAATTGATGATTATGTTAAGATTATAAAGGGTACTAAGTAGACAAAAAATATAACATTATAACATTTGATGATATGAAGTTAAGGATCTTTAAAATAGATTCATAGAGTTAAACTTAAGGAATAAAATACCTAAGTATCACCATGATTCAAACTAGTGTAATTCATAAATCTTACTCACCAATAGGTTAGTGGGATTATTTTAATAGATGGTCACATAAGTTTGTGACAATAATTACATATGAATGTAATGTTTAAAAAACCATTACTGAAGTAATAATACGATATTTATATAGAATATTTGGATAGTAAAAACTTAATAGATTGATTGTAATGGTTTTAAACATATCATGTAAATGTAATAAAGGCAATATCCATTTGTCATTAATTCAAGTGTTCTACAATTAATTTACATGAATAGTCAAATGATAAATATCCCATTAAAGTTTAAACTTTGAGTTTTCCCTAATCAGTAATCATCATGGAGTATTATGGGTTGTGATGATATGTTAAGATCAAACTGAATATATTCTTTTACTCATTATAAAGGGTAGTATATTAGATATGTAGAATATATTCATGAAGTAATAAGTAGAGAATTATTGGTTAGACCAACTCACTAAATTATATCTCATGGAATTCCATACATTTATAGATATACTTAGGGGTGTCTTCTTATTATCAATCCTTCTTACTTGAGGTTGGTGAGATACCTAGAATGAGAACCTTAAAAATTTTATACACTACTTATGGGGGTGGTTGGGTATGTTGATGATAACATCATTAGTTGGAGTGAAACTAATATGATATTTTTCCACATGTATAACAAGAAAATACATTCATACCTTGATATAATTAGACTTAATAAATGCATGACCATTTTTAGTTGAAACACAAGAGGTGTGTTTAACTACTTGGATGAGGGGCATGTGATGTACTCATCTATTAGATGAATGAAATGTTATGTATTCATTGACTTTGTCAGTATATTTCTAAGAATCAATAAAAGATAAGTTTTCTATACTAGATTTACATGTTCCATGTCCAATGTTCACTCGATATCATGAAAAAAATAATTATATAGGTGTAAATATGATGTATATGATACATCTAGTGGTATACATGTTCATATAGAGATATGAGTATGTTTGATGGAGATCACACCAGAACCCTTAGTATCTTGAGTAGCACTGATGATTTACTAGAGGATACTCTTTGCTTACATCTATGAAATATTGATTTCATATTTTTTTTCAATGCTGATAAGGGCTATAGGGTAATATAGTTAGATATCTGGATAAAGATAAGGTTTTGGGAAAAGTATTTGTTCTAAAATAGAATATGATGAAATCATTTCTAAAAGAGTTTTGGATGGATTCACAAAGATTTGTGAATTTTTTCATAGAGTCCTTATGGATTTTAGTGCAAGTGGGTGATTGTTGAATATACAATAAAATAATTAAATGGAATATTTAATTTAGGTGCATTTATCCTCGATGTGGTTTTCTTAATAATAATCCATTATGAATGGATTAAATGTATATAATATTCATTGAATAATACTCAATTGATTAATGAAAAAAGGAGTAAATGTATATATATACATTAAATATGGTCAACATGCTTAATTAAATAAAATGCATCATAGTAGTTGGGGTTTGTCTTAGTGGTAAAGAACCCTGTAATACTACATCGAGGTTGGGGGTTCAAATCCCATTGGGTGCAGGTTACTACAACTGCACTATAGTGGTATTGTAGCATAACTATAGTGATTATAGGACTATAGCACCGATGGGACTGTAGTGGTAGTGGGCACTATAGTAGTGGAAACATTATATCCAATACTATAGCAGCTCGGGTACTGTAGTAGCACTATTCACCAGAGGGACTTTGGGTAAACAATTTGGGACTTTAGGGCCATGTAATGGGATTTCCTACCCATTGGGCCTAAGGGCCATGTAATGAGCTTCATGTATAATGGGCCTATGAGCCATGTTCTGAATAAATATGGCTTGATGGGTGGGATATCTCTTGGGGGGGGGGGGTATGGCCTGCCTTTCCAGCCAGTGTGTGAGGTGTGTGTGTGCATGTTTAAATGTAATTGTATTCCTAAGAACATAATATATATAAAACACATCATATATGGTTATATAAAGGTATGTGATCCCTCATATTGTGAATAATTGTTTTTTACAAAACTATACAAACTCTATTCCTTACCATAACTTGTTCATCACCTTTAATGAACATGCTAGAACCTATTCATGTGTACACGAGTCCTCTGATTCAGATCGTGATATGAGGGATGGTATAATCCCTTAGAGGCATGTAGATTTTGTTTTCTTATCCAATTATATTCATCAATAAAACTCATTGAATATTATTGTATTGGCTATCCATGTACACACTTTTTGTTCTTCATATATTACATGTTGATTTTTTCAAATATAGATCGTATATAATTGGGTTTTTTCTTCTATTTCCATGTCCATATGATGAAAAATGAAAACCAAACACAATATATAATAGTCCCAATAGAAAAAATATAACTTAAAATATTTTTATTTTCCAGTTTCTCCTCTTTCTGATATAAAAATATATCCCACTTCTTCTAAAGACTACACTCCCTACAAGTTCTAAAACCCCTTTTTACCTAATTTCCAACATGTTTTTAGAAACCAAGGGATTCCAACCTCCTTCCACTCATTCAAATGATCAAGCCAACCATTACAAAACTTCCATATTCTTGAAGTGTTATTCGCTAACATGTAATATCCCTTACCAATATCTTTATCCAGAATAAAGATCCATCACTCATACGTCGCGATAATCATGATGCCCCTCTATGTGAATCCTATGCTATCCAAAAATCTTCTTTTGTTTCTCCATATGATCATTAAAAACTATATTTTGATTGACCAAGACCATTACACACTATTTTCTTTTATTCCTTGTATGAAAAGAACCATCACTTCACCAACAACCATGAACACCCCCTTGCTAAATCCTCTAAAAAAAACACAAACTCCAACTTCATAGATTCTGAGTGATGAGAACCCTAGAGCCAACTAACTTGACTCAAGAGCGATGGAGAATACTTTGTAACAAAAAAACCACCACCTATTATCTATGTAATTATTATAAATTCCAAAAAATTCATTTTTTAGGATTAAACCTTCCAATCATAACATTATTACTAAAATATCCCTTCTCCTTCTGCAAATCCAGATGTGAAATAGGGGCATCGATTGAATATCATCAAATTAAACTTTGATCACATGAATTAGATCAAAGTGAATGACTTTAAATTTACCAAAAATATCTTCTTTAGGTCATGTAACAACTCACCTAGATACACCTTCTAGAATAATCCTTGTGCTTATTATTGTTACTTTCATGTTGTACTAAACATCTCACTTCCCAGCTAAGTCTCTATCAATGAAACATCCAAACACTTCAAGTGTAGCAACACAAAAATCCTCTAAAGTCCAAATATTACACTATGAGACATCAATAAATACCTTACCCATTGCAATTATATCCTCAAAAAATAATGAACTCCCATTGAATCCCAAAATATTAGGGGAATACGCCAGTCTTATCGAATAATTCAACAATATTCCAACCAAGTTCCAAATATCACCTTGATAAACAGAACACACCCCCATACCCAATGGTCAAAGAAGTATTTTGGAAAACCCATTCACCCCATTACTTCCACTATATGATTTGTTATATCCTTTTGAAAATTTAGTAAACTATTTCTACCATGGAAACACAATAGTCTTCCAACCAAACTCTGTATCCATGTTATAATAAATTTATCCCTAGATTCACTAAAACTATGATATGATACAACCTTTTGGAGATATTAATCTGCACCAACATACAAAAATTAATCCACAAGAACCTATGAATTATTAGAACCCACATCCTTCCACAAGAAGTGATCTTATAGACCTCAAATTAATAACAAGGTGACTCAAAAGTTCTGATCGTGATGACACCCCATGAACCGAGTATCCATAACTAAATTTGTTTTTCACCCTATCTATTGAATGATTTTCCCTTATCATTATTTTGGTCACCTCATAGTATCAATAATAAATTTGGATAAAAAAATTAATAGTAAATAACAACACATTACATGAAAATTAAACACAATCACAAAAAATAAGATTACATGATTTGGAATTTAGTCCTACATCCCTGAGAGAACATGTTGTATATTTCATTTAGGGAACAAAAAATCCCAGTTATAAGGGAACTAGGTTTCATAACCCTACCCATATTATTAGAATAAGACCCATTAACACCCTCTATGAAAAAAATTCCACCATAATAATTCCTACTGTGGTGAATTACACATGGTAGGCTGAAACCCCTTTGACAGTTGCATCTTCTAGCTTTACTCCTTCCAATCTACTTCCCTTATAGACTCTGACTATCGACCTTTGACACTAAGGCCTCTATAACATGGGTGATACTAATTAGTATTCCATATTATGATGATCTCACCAAAATTATATCACACACACAATAACCCCACTTCTTATAGCAGGGCCTAGCCAATCAACCGGTTCCACCACTATCTAACACTTGATGGGGAACCACCATTGAAAACAACTACCAGAAATTACCCATAGGTACTCATTCCTTGACTTCTAAATTCTAGTGAAATGATAAAGTTACTTTTATTTATCATATTTAAGACTCTTATATATATATATATATATTTGTAAATCCACTAGAAAAAACCCTTATTCATCATCGTCAAAAAATATTATTTATACTAAAAGTTATGATATCCATCATCTCCTCTGGAATTCCATGACGCATTTGAAATTTCACTTCCAAGTGCATCACCCCATCCTCCAAAAAATTATTAGTTTCCCAAGTGTATGAATACATATGTTCCTAATTCCATATTCCAACACATGGTCATCATTGTTGTTACAACCATTAAGCCAACTTCTCCTCAACTTCATCTGCTGAACTACACTTGTTCTGTCGATTATGCTGAATAGCTTCCACTGACCTAAAAATGGACATCCATAGTGATGGTGAACATATCTCTATCTATTTATTCCAAGTGTAACTTCTAAATAATTAACTTATAGATCTTCCAAAACTTAACTATAAAATATTTATCACACCAAAACACAAAAATATCTCACTTGAGAATAGTTTTCACTAGTTAATATCAACATTCTATAAATATAGCCACCTATCTAAAGGTGTAATGATATACTCAAACACATCTAGGTCCCAAAATAATATTGTAAAATCATCCATAACTAAGATGTTAAATTATAATCAAAATTAGAGAAAATCATTGAGGGTACTCCATAAAGTTTCATGATCCATTTATGTACAAGCTTCTAAATATCTACACCAAAATATTTTTCTGAATAGGAAGAAAATGATTTAACTTGGTTAACTGGTCAAAAATCACCCATAAAACATCATTAAATTATGTTGATCATGGAAGTCTAATTAAAAATTCCATTAAAATACCATCCCACTTCCACTCTAAAACCTCAATAGTTTGACTTAGACTTATGAGAACCTAATGCTTGTCATTAACCAACTAAAAGGTGTGGCATAATGAAATGAACTTAGTAACACTCTAATTCATGTTTGTGTACTAGAACTGGTGCTTAAGATATTTATGCATCATTATAATTCTTGGATGTACTACTAAAGGAAAGTCATGTAACTCCCTTAACACTTACTCATGAATTGATGTAGGAACCACTTTCCACCCCTAGAAAAGGATAACATGATTCCCACCTTCATAAAGTACCCCATGTGCATCTCTATGGGGGGGTTCGATCCCCCAAGTGAATCTTTGTAGGGAATTAGATCCCACATAACCTCATATTTGATATCTTTGAGTTAGGATTCATTCACCTAGGGAAGTATAATAGTGTCAAACACCATTTATTGAAGATAATAAATGTATCATTCCTCTATATAATTTAACCATAATGATTTTAAATTATAAAAAAACCCTCCTTCAGTTGAGCATAATATTTCCTATTAAGGGAATTATCTACATCATTGGTATTTCTTAGAGTATATAATACCTTTAAATCATAACATTCTAAGAACTAAAACCATAACCTCTCCCAAAAATCAAGTCCCCTCAATGTAAATATATACTTGAGGCTCTTGTGATCTTTAGAGACCTAAAATTTCTCACTAAGAAGATAATGTCTCCACATCTCTAAATCGAACAAAACTTCTTCTAGATTTAAGTTATGAGTTTCATAACTATTATCATGTGGTCTCAAATACCTAGAACCATAGTAAATCATGAAACATCTCTGTATTATCATGCATCCAAGCCCAGAATCAGATGCATCACAGTACACTTCCTACTTCACTCCTTCCTAAAAAAACTACAACATGAAAGCACTAGTCAGCCTCTTCTTAAACTCCTAAAAACATCTATATCATTTCCCTAGAAAAATAAATCGATACCCCTTTTGGGTAAGGGATTTCATAGGAGAAGTCCACCATGAATCTATGGTACTATCCCACTAGACTAATGAAATTTCTCACCTCAAACACTATCTTGGGTGGATCCTGAGCCATCATTTCCTCAACCTCTACACGATTAACTGTAAAAACTCCATTTGAAATTATATACCATAGGAAATTAACTTCTCAAATATAGATTTTTTACTAAAACATCTTTCTATATAGGTGATTATAACATAGTTATTCTAGGACAATCTTCATATTCTTGGCATTATCTTTTTCCTTCTAATAATAAATTCAAATGTCATTATTGAAAACCACTATGAACTGGTCTCTATATGAATATAAAATCTAGTTCATGAGTCCTATTAATAATTATAAGGAATTTTTATATAGAAAAACATAATTAAAAATTCATAGTGACCACAATGAAACCTAAATGATGTCTTTGTGATATCCTCCTAAAAAACATGAAGCTGATGATAACTAGAACTGATATTAATCTTCAAGAAACATCCCACTCCATTAATTTGGTAAATTGATAAAAAAATTATTATAATACGGATTTTTTCTTAATAATCACATTATTAAAGAGTAAATAGTAAATAAAAAGCCTCAAACATTGGCCCACCTTCTTGGTGAAGAGAATAAGAGATACCTACTAGGACACACTAGTCCTGATAATGAATTTCTATAAAAGGTTCTCGAAATAAAAATTTAGCTCCCTGATCTTGGATGGGGATATTTGATAAGTTACTAATGATATCAGTACAATGATATGAAAAAAATAAATATTCAAATCAACCTCTTGATGAAGGATAAATCTAGGAAATTCTTCTGAAAAAATATCCATGTACATATATACCATATTAGGAAACTAATATTATATGAAATCATTAGTATAAAGATCTAGGATCACCAAATGATAAGTGATTAGCTATAATATTCTAAGGTTTATCCCAAATCTTCATGTTTGAGGGTCCTATTCACCAGTGAATGTGAACCTTGATTTTTATACAAGATGGTATATAAACCTACTTCAATGGAAATTTACCCAATATCAGACAAAAAATAAACATTCCATGATCTGATTAATGTCATAAGGTCTCATCCCATATATAATGAGGTTACAATATTACATCAACCCATTGAGAGTAATCTCACATTGATGAAAAATATGAAATAGAGAATAGACACTGCTAATAGTAGCCAATTCAAAGGGGTTTGTATAAAAGCTCTACTGATATTTCCATATTATAAAAAAAGAGGTGTAAATAAATGAATGAATCACTCAAATATTGATAAGTTTAAGTTATAAGGTAGAGGAAACATATATTTTACCTTAAACCATATCAAGTACCACTCTCTCGAATCCCTCCATCGATTACATCCAATCTTTTGACTAACCTATAACACCTTGAGCCTATCATGGTCCACATTGAGGTGGTGGGGGAAGATAAAATCATCACCCACATATAGATTCTACTTTACCATGGAATAATTTTATAGGGGAACTCTATCTACCATGGGTAAGTCCTTGGTCTACCCACTACCTATATCAGGGAGTTTTATCCACTATACTACCCTATAAACCCTTTTATGATCACATGGTGAGGAAAATCAGTCCAGATGTCCTCTTCCACCATAAGAATAAAAATATATATATCCTAGATGAGTAGAACATACCTAATACTAATCGATCAACTTCCTATGAGATCAAGATCGTGAATATGTCTGCCTATGATGATTCGACCATGTTAGATAATGTTGACCATCTACCATTGATAACTCTGATCTTTCACCCAATAATGACGCTACCTTAAAAATATCAATCACAAAATCTTTCTCATGAACTTTGGAATAGGTGATAATGTCTAAAGGTTCATCCATAAGTTAAATATCATACCAAATACCATGATATAACTTCTTATCCTAGAGGTATCTGTCATGAATCATGCCCTACGGATACCACATGATGCCAGTGAACCTCACTACATACTAGAATAACAATATGATACCATACTTGAGGTATATAATCTCTTAAAATAAAATCATTCTCAATATATTTGGGTAGTACTACTCCCTAAATAGATTCTTAAACTCTCTAGGTTAGGGTGGACTCATCAACTGTCTATGCTATCAATGAAAACCGTTGTCCTCCTACACCATAAAGAAAACTCATCACCAAAACTGACATCTGGTTAGCGGGTGTAATAACCAGGTAAAAGACCCAAGAATACAACTCCAGATAACTGTTTAATTACTAAGGATATAGATCACTTCAAAATTTGGGAGTATTCTATCTTGAGAACTTATGAAGCATGCTCAAACCATGTCCAATCTTGTCCTAATTCATGGGAACCACTATCTGTGCTATAGGTGGGTCTAATCCTGGATCAACTAGTAGGGTATTAACCTTATGATCTATTGGTGGGGGGAATATCTCCCTATTGGGCACCTGTACTATAGCCTCATTTCTCATTTCATCAGTGACTGGGGGATGGATCACTAGCATGGTTCCAATAAGATGCTATATGATACATGTGTTGTTCCATTAAATCCCATAACCAATGCCACCAAATTTGAGTTGACTAATAGGTTATCAAAGTTTTATAAAAAGGTTACACCATCTTCTTACACCAATAACTAGGTTACCTGTCCTGTTATCCAATCTCAAGACCCCTATACACTATTTCCTTAAGTATCCCAAACAAATCCACACAAACTCACTAACTCCAAAATCCACCCCTAAGACTAGAATTGATTTGAAACCAATCTAAAATCACTTAACCTACTAGGGTCCCACCTGGGTAGACAGTAAGCTAAGTGCGTCACCCCAAAACCACTTACAATAGGAAAAGGGTTGGCAACATGAATTGAAAAAGCATATCTCTTATACAGGTGACCTTATCCAATGAACCTGTAACATCCACATATCACCAAGATAGAAAATATAAAAATGAAATCCAATATATAAAATAAAAAGTGTAGAAAATCATGCATGTTACCATGATAAATATGCCAATAATTCAATGCAAACCCAATATATAAAAAATAAAATTTACAAAATCCCAAAATCCCTTGATAAAAACCAATCTAGAATAATGTAATAGATTAAATCCATGTCTCACAAACATTATAATGATCATCACTTATAACAAACACCACCAAATTCTCTTATGTCACAACACAACTGGCTATACATCCTTTTATACCACCACCAAACTATATACTATCTTCACAGACACCACATGCGAGGGAATGAGTCCCATGAAAGGGTGAGTATAAATAAACCTAATAGGATGCCTAAAAAATACAACAAAAAGGTAGGATGTAAATTATAATAAATATATTAAACCCATATTTTCACTTAATATTAAAAGTAACCAAGGTTAAGTAGGTTATCATTCATCACAACTCAAATCTATAGAAGTATAACAATAGAATAAAAACCTAGAAAACTCAGAGCACTATAGGTATTAAGGCACCCAAAATATCTCTCATATGTCACTTTCACATCATCACTTAGTAGAAGTAGTAGTATGCATCCCTTGCCTCACTAATGAGAGTTTGTCATTCGAGAGGGTTACCAACCCCTATGGATGACCCATACACTGATGTGTGTAATATGAAACGTCCAAGAGGGTTACTAATTACATGAGTGTAGGATCCATAATTTGTCACTATGATAGGGTTTCCTACTCCACTATATATATGGAGGACCTGTACCCTAGAGATACATATGATCCAAGAGGGTTACTAACCCTGTGGTTGCTCTGATCATCCACCGAAACATATTTTCATATCTATAAAGATATGGAGAACAATATGATAAATTTACTTAAATATATTCCCTATATGATGATGATATGTATACCATCACATTATATATATAAAAACATTCATAATAGAATACACTAATATCCAAAATTGACACTTGGAAAGAATGACACTAAGAGCACTGGAAACATCCAAGTACTCCACATATTCTTATAGGTACACATTGTGTGAAAACGGGATACATGGTGTGTGGGTATGCATGACTAGTTTTCATGTACTTCCTATACATGCCAAGTCAACACTTTCGATATACCCAGTGTATATGGAAGGTTCATGGTGTGTGGGATTGATTTTGTCACATGGCATGGACATAGTTTTACTTCGAAGTGCATGGTTCCACAATACATGGTGTGTGAAATGAAGTCACACAAATTTTGATATTTATAATGTGGTGAAACTATAGCACTAATGATTTTAAGTCATATGGAGAGCCTCATAATGTGTACCTTAGAGATACATACTGTGTGGAATTAAAGACTATGTGGAAACTGTGGTTAGAAAAGTACACAATGTGTCACCTCCATTACAAGTTGTTCCTCTACTATTAGATTAAACCGTCACCCTAAAATCCTCCAACACACTTTTCTTGGATGATTTTTGGCCACCCCTCATCATTTGATCTATTATCATCCAACCATTGATCGAAGAATACCTGAAAACCATCACAACATCACTTCCATACACCAAAACCCATAATTCTTAGATATTCCTCCATTTTAGCATCACAATATCATGATTATAAGTCCATCAGAAGAATGGGAGAAGAGTAATTGAGAGGGTGGGGGATAGAGGAATACCCGACCACCAAAAAATGGGTTCAAATTTAGGTTCATTGAAGAATATGAGTATGAGATAGAGGAATAAATTTGACAGTCACAGTGGTAATCCCTTAATGTGAATCAAATTCCAACTAATATTGTAATTTATTAAAAAAATAATTATATCGATGATAAATAATATTTTTTTATTTAATTCTATATACAAAATTACTTAGATAAATAAATCAAGGATAATTATCAAAATGAATTCTTAATAAACAAGGAGGCTATATCCCTATGTTTATCCCATCTGTGAAAACTAAATAATCAAATAATAAAACTAGAATTACCAAAGAAGAAATTATTAATTAAGTGTAATAATATTTTCTTCATGTGATGATAAGAATAACCCAATTCGATTATTTAATCCAACATCCTTTAAATCATAATAATTTTTATTTTGTACTAAATTCTCAAATAATCAAAGTCATGAAACCAATTTTTTTGAATCAAGGTAATAATTTTTTTCTCACACCCCTTGAGAGAAAAATAATAATATATTTAATTTTTTTAATATTAAATTAATTTTATATTTTAAATTTAATCATTCTCAATGTTGGTGAAATATATTTTTAAAAGAATAAAGTTTATATAGTAGAGAACAATGAAAACATAAGAATAATAACAATTCCTTAGAGATTTAGTCATCACTTGATAATTGTTTCTTATTCTTTGTTCGATGTTAACACCACCACCACAATGAACACAAAGAACCTATTCTGTTATGTGAAAATAGGGAGAGATGAATTTACTCTTAAGGATCTTCCACTAATGGAATAAAAATTATATGGACATTTTTTTTATAATGGATGGTGAGTGGGAATTATAAAAAGAGTATTATTTTTTCATAAAACTAGCTATAAAATCTACCATGTAATTTATCCTCATAATTCATGAGTTAAATCATTCTATTAAATTTGTCCAACTCTAAAAATAGGTCTTATTCCACAAATCATAAAACATGCCATGTCATTGACACATGGCTTGTTATCACCACATCACCATGGCATGTCATTTCCATGTCACCATGCACAACAAAAATAAAAATAATAATTTTTTATTTGGATTTAATCCCAAAAATTATCAGTCCCAGGGTTCAAAGGCTTACTATAAATTTTATACCACTTCTAGGAAAACACCCATGTTCTATATACAAACATAGTGTTAGAATTTCATTACAAGACTCTGTTTAGGAGTTGTTAAATATTCATATAAGTGTGAGTAAAAATAATATATTTTATATATTATATATGTTTGAAATCCTACAATGCTAAAACTAAATAAACCAACTTCATGACCACATTTAAAAGATTTTATAAAAAAATTCAAAGGAATTTTTTATTAAAATACCATGTCACCACCTTGACCTCTCAAAGTACGACTTTAAGTTATCCCTAACCAATGTTCTTCATATATTATTATAGGTTGTTATGAAATTTTAAGTTTAGTGGGAGTAAGATTTAATATAGAGATGTGAAATATTCTCATGTGGTACAAAACAAGTTTTGTGTATTGGATTAACCACATAGTATACCACATGAAGTGTCATGCACTATGTATTTAGTATACTTAAGGTGAATGTTTTATATTTTGATTTACCTAATACTTAAGGTTTATGAGATTCCTAATATGAAAACCTTAATACTTTTATAACTTTATTATGCAAGACTTGATGGTTAGCTAATTAGGGATTGGTTTGGTATGTTGTTGATCATTTCATGGGATTGTGGTGATTCAATTTGGTACTTTTACTCATGTATTCTAATTATGAAATCTAGGTCCTCTATTAAGATAAATGAGATGAGTGTAAAACCATACATAGATAAGATATGCAATGTGATTATTTACCAGATGAGAGGTTTTTGATGTGCTCATCTATAAGGGCAAATGACATGAAATATATTAATCAACCTAGCCAGTAAACACTTAAATAATCAATAACATATGACTGGATATATGAGATTAAAATAATCAATTTCATGTGGTTACTCAATTCATTGGACAAAGGGATCAAATAAAAATTCATGCTTGTATATGTTTTAGCAGTTGGACACTAGTATAGAGATACACATGTTTGATGGAGGTAATTCCAGATCCATTTTAATCTTAAATAGAATTTATTATTTTCTAGAGGCTTATATTTTCTTATATTTATAGATTTAAGAATTCATACTTGTTGTTAATTATAAAAATATCCATGGGGATGAAGGACCCCATAATACCCTAAGAGGGGAGGGGTGAATCAAGGTGTTAAATTTTTATTTTAAAATAATTGATCTTGTTCCCACATTAGTAGGAACCAGTTAAACTTGTCTGATGAGAAAGTGAAGAAAATAAACAATCACATGAAAAGCAAAGACACAAAAATTTTAGTTGGTTCACCATGAAGGGATACATCCAATGAGCATACACTGATAGGTTTTTGGTCATACTAAAGTCCAATAATCTTCACTAGTTATGGTGTATAAAAGTTTAGCACAATCACTCTATTCCAGGTGCACTGCCTTTACAAGGTTTTAGGGATAACACACTGAATCCATCAGATAAATTCTATTGAATCCCCCTTGATCACTGTATTGGGAAGAATTTGAACCGAGTTTATCAACTAGATGGTCGCTTCAATGGGTTGTCATTAAATTATGCATCCTTAACTGTAGATAGATTCTCTATTTAAGTCTTGTTTTCCCCTATAGATGTAATCTATTTTTCAACGTATGGTTTTCTTGTGAACTTTTCCTCCATAAACTGGAATTATTTCTCCACGTACTGTAGTGCTTCACGTACCACCTCTGCATACCACCTCCTTAAACTGCCTTTGCAAACCATGACCGTATAAAACCTTCACAAACTGCATTTGCCTACTGCCTTCACTTCTACTCTCACATACCGCTTCTTCACCATAGACCAACTTATCCTTCTCAAACCATATTTCATGTACCACCTTCCTTTGCATACTACCTTTCTCCACACACCACCTCACTTTCTCTGCATACTGCAAGATTACCACGTATCAAGTTCTTCCTCTACATACAAACTCTCCTACACGGACTTATCTTCCCTTTGTGGACTACAAAAAATCCTTCGAAAAAATTACTTTCGCGCAAACCTCTTTCAAAATTAGCTAAATTCTTGGAGTGATGAATTACTCTAATGAAATTCGCTCCACTAATCTTAATAATGGGATTAACACTCCTTATATAGAAAAATGGATCCAAATAATCTATTAATTTGAGATTTACCAAATCTTTGATATGACACTGCCTTCACCGCATACCATGCATCTCTCGTAAACCATTTCCCTACGCGGTCCTCATACTGCCTCTCGTCTCTTCATGGTGGTCAAAATCTTTCATAAACTGATCTCTTCCTCATTTTCACTAATGAAAATCCATCCTGTGAATCATATCTTCTGAAAACCTCTCCACCCCATTTTTGTGAATGACAAAACATCCCATGAATCATCACACCTTCCGCATACTGCGATCCTTACCGTGAACAACAAGTCTTCACCGTGAACTATTTTTCATTATGTGAATCATTCTCACAACATGGTTAATAATCCACCATTCCATGTACCATATTTTGTGATCTAAAAACTGTTCGAGATATGTGGTTCATGGTTTTCTTCCTTTTCTGAAACCCTTCCTTTTCCAAAAAAAACTCCCGATTTTGAGACCCAAAAATTTGGAAAACACTGGGAAACTGTGCCACCTTCAATACTGCTTTCAACCCTAATCATAAGACCACATTCCTTACAAACTCCTTGATCAACCAAATGTGGGTTGAAAACAAACACAAACCATAATCAATTTCTAGCAAAGAATAGACTTGGTTCCAATAAGGGCCACACTTTTAAGTAGAATAAATAAGGATTGAGTTTTATGAAACTCATAGATTTGCCTAAAAATGTTTTAAAATTTATCCAAAAGGAGTTTTGGATGGATACTCACAAAGTGTTTCATATGATGTGACACATAATGAATTTCATAATGGAATTATAAAAGTGTTTTGGAAGATATTCAAAAGGGTGTTTTGGATGTGATTTCATAAGTTTTCTATATGTTATAATATAAAGTGAAATGACACAAAATATATAAGGCTTTAGTTAAAATGGTAGATTGAAGGAGATATTGCCTAAAGAATTTACACATATAATGTATTTTGGCCTGTATAATTAGGTTTGATATTTATATGTTTCATGGTAAAACATATATAAAACAAATTCATTTTTTATGTTTTTAGTTTTTCATATCATTAGCTATGATATAATGATATTGCATCCACTATCTTGGATATATCATAATGTCACAATTCGTATCATACAAATATAGTAGATTCCTATGATTATCGTGGTAGAAAATATTAAATAGTTAATAATCAGATTCTCTTAAAAATTGTTTATCATTAAAAATATCATACGATAAAAAATATAGGAGAATTAAATTTTTCATTTAAATGTTAAATTCATGAAATGATTGAATCATTAATCTTTAATTTTATAATGTATGAGTTAATGCATGAACACATGAGAATGTCGCAAGGGATATATAATAAAACAGTCACTATGAGATGGTGTTTTTATGAACTAGCCTATCCACATTCTTCTAACCATAATCTATCTTGTCCCTCTTTCCTTTTTATTACGAGATAATAGCATATTTTAGATGATAGGAGAATCCTACTTGAGTGTTGAGTGATTTTATTCAACCCATCGATACACCACAGAGGATAGAGTGTATTATCTATCCCTAATGTATCTTTATTAAAACACTATGATTGAATATTATATTATAAACTCTTATATAAAAAGTACATGAAGTTATTCATTTAGTTATACATGGTTTTGATTTCATTCATGATTGATCTTTGGATTTGTGGTTTTTAATTGTCCCACTGCATTGAATAAGTGTTGTTTGATCCTTAAAAATCCATCATCTATATTATCTACTTCTTCCTTTTAACATCATCATACAAAACCCACTATTTTAGAGACTTCACACATAAAAAATTATTATAGATTATTTCCACATATTTACTTATCTATCCATGAAATGAATTACATATTTATTTCCTTTAAAACGTGTATCATCATAATAATAATCATTTTCATCATCACATTTGATGATTCTTCATATTCTAACTACTTTATCCTCAATGAATAGATCTCTAATACCTTTATCTCCATTCAATAATACTATATATAGAGTGTATTAAGCGATGATCACAATATCTATCCCATGATGCTTCCAAAAACTTATTTTCATTTGTATATTCTCAATGAGATAAAATTAGGTAAATTTAAATATCTATTAAAAACACTAAATGTTGTTCAAATACCACATACCCATATCCATATTCTCTAAAATTATTCTCTCCCAACATTATACATTCTCTCAATATTTTTAGACAAAGACCCACTTCCTACATTAAACATGCAATATATAACCCACCATCTCTAACTCCATAAACCAAATAGACCATACACATCTTTTTTATAACATAATCACCAATTTAACTTTATATTTCCACACAAAAATTAATATAAACCTTCATTTTCTATGAAAAATTTGTATGGTTTTTATTTTTACTCTTTATTTATCTAATGATCCCTGGTAGTACATTTATCAATGAATTATATCATGGATCCTTTTCTCATGTTCTACTCATCCATGTTGTACCACTCACCTTAATCAACATTATAACCATATAAACATTTGTATACAAACCATGACTAACATAATACACCTAATTTATTTTCACTACTTACTTGTCCTTTGGTTTTACTAAGAACATACAATGCTATCACCGATTACCTTCTGTATTAAGTTTTTTGAGCCAATTTTTCCTCATGTTATCCCTTTTTCATAGCCTGTAATAATCATATGGGTAGTGTTATCTACCTCTCACATCCTACAATATCCAAAAAACTAACATTAATCCTTTATCATTGTCAATGAAAAGTATTATTTCTATATTATTGATAAATAAATCATTATAACATCAATAATTTTATACTTCAAACAATTTTCATAATAGTAGTATACCAATACACAGGTTGTGATATACCTTAAATGTTATATAAGAAATGTGCAATAGTATCCATGAATCTCCACTCATTTATCATAAGAAATGTTTATCATAAAAAAATTCTTGTGTTCTTATCATTGGCTATATTAATTTTGAGTTACCTCCTACACCACTATCATGGGAAACACTAATCTAAAGTCACTTATTAAATTTTTATCATGATCTAAAATCCTCAATAACACCTTGATGTGAATTGTGACAAGATCACCATGAAACATATTTTTATCACATGTGAAGAATTATGTATATGATTTAGGGAGAAACCATCAACATCATTCCACTCCAATTTGAAATGATCTAGGATAAGCTCATCCCACCACTCTTATGAGTAACTTAGCAAGAATTATACTTATAATGAATGTTAAAAAGTTATAAATTCTTCATTATCCCATCTTAACACTACAAACATTATAGGCACAACACTAACTCATATATTATTTTAAAAATAGTCCCTTTTCTTTATGAAGCATTTTACTCTTTTATATTTAATAAAATTCACTATAAACTGCATAAATTTATATTTCCTCTAGTACTATATAATATTTCAATCTCAACTTATACCTATCTCTTTATGATATAGTTAAAATCATGAATTCTTCTCCTCCTCCTATGAAAATAGCCAGTTCTTTATTAAATCCAAATATACTTTATCAATTATCACTTCTCATATCATAAATAGAGTATATAATCATTGATCTCACTAATTTTTCATTTACAACATGTTTATAAACTCATGGTTACATCAACATATTTATAATGTGTACTGAAACAAGTATCAATCCATCAAAAATCATCATCAAATATAAGATACTTACATTCTCAAGTATTTATACTCAACTCAACATACTCATTATGATTATATTTTTATAAATAATACTCCCCATTATATAATAATTTAATAATTTAATATATATAGTGAGTCATTAATTTCCTAAAAATAGATTTATTATATAGTTTTGATCATATAGAAAATTCATACACCCAATCTTTGTCATTATTCTTTGAAAATTCCATGTTCATATCATATATTCCTTTATATATTCTTAAAGAAGTGAAACCTAATAAATTATCACTAGATGATCATTTATCTTCCCTAATTGATCATTATATCATAAAAATATATTTATTTTATGGTCATCATCATCATGATTGATCCAACCATGATATAGATCAGATTAACTCAAGGAGAATACTTTTGGGATTGATAATAATTTTAAGCCCAATTGTGATTAAAATTAGACCAAACCACAATTTTTGACATCCAACATAATATTGGGCCACAATGTAGTTATTTGGGGCCCAAAATGACATATCCACATGGTAAAATAAGGAAATTTGTAGAAGAACATTAAATAGGAGAGAGAACATGGTGAAAATCATCATAAAGAGGGAATTTAGCTACTTTAGTTAGTTATGTCATTAATTAGCATGAGAATGTGGTTTTTATTCTTTTTATGTAACCTTTGAGTTCCCTTATGCCTTGTAATTTTATTTGGGTCATTACTATCTCTTTATTTTGTATTTATAATTTATTTTAACTCCTTTGTAATGGTTAGAATTTTATTATATGAATTTTGAAGCTTTCCTTGAAACTTTCTTACTTTAGCATCTTCTCTTTTCCCAGAATTGGTGGTGTATCTCAATTGTTGGTGACTTAGTCTTTAATCCTGGAGAAACCTTGGTGAGTGACATTGAATTTAAGCCTTATTCATTCAAATACATTTCAAAACTTCATGTTCACTTACTTGTTTCATGCTTCCAATGATGCATCAATTTGGTATCAGAGCTATGGTTCCTATGAGTAAGTTTTTCCACATCCTTCTTATTATTGTCCACTAAAAAAAACGTCTCCACCATGTCTCACTAAAGTGGATCTTTTACTCTTCCTACTCCATATAAAATATCCAATATAGTGCTATAATAAAAAATTATTCAAATTATTGAGAACATTGCTCAAATATTTAAAGCACATAGACATGATTCTCCTCCACCACAACGACATCCCTGATATCTATATCTATATAATAGGTTCAATTCAACATTATTTTATAAATATCATACAAATGGTGGTGATTATAGTGATTTATAGGTGGATATCCAAATGATAATATATGATAAAGATATTGAATGAGTATTGATATTTTATATTTTGATGGGAGTATGAATCCATATGATTTTATTGATTGGATATAGGAAATCGAATGATTCTTTGAAAGTAATAGTTGTTCCAATGAGAAGAAGTGCATGGTAGAAATTATAAAATTAAATATTATGCATCTATTTGGTGGGAAAATTTGAATAAATAGTGATAAATTGATGATAAAGACAAAATTTTCTCATGGGAGAAGTTTAAAAAGATTTTGAGAAGAAAATTTCTACTTGAAAATTATAGGAAAGAGCATTATTTGTGAATTTATAGATTGAGACAAGGAGATAAATATTTTTAAGAGTATATTAGGGAGTTTTATCATTTATTAATGTGAAGTGATGTCCTAGAGTATAATGAGTAAATTATTGTAAGGTTTTTGGATGTATTAAATGAATAAATTTCACATTCAATGGAGTTACAACTATTCTATTCACTTGATGATGTTTACAACCTGACTATCAAGATGGAAAAGAAAAATCATTCCTCAAAGGAACCAAACCTCAAGAACTAAATTATAGGTACATATTTTTATAAAGGTATTTCTTCTAATAATATAGTGTTTTTGAGAAGGAATTTGGAAGGAGAAAGATGCTGAATAAAGCGAAAGAGAAGGCTATAAAACAATAAAAAGGAAAATCCAACTTCTTTTAATGTGGGAATCAAAAGTGGTTCAAATGTAATGGGTATGGTTATTTTCAGGATAATTTTCTTAAAAATTAAATTCTTAATATAAATGAGATAAATGATATTGAAAATCCAATTGATTAGGATGAACATAGTGTTGATGAATTTGAAAATGAAGATCATGTTGTGGAAGAAGCTGATGTGGGTAACATGCATGTGCTATAAAGAGTTTTACAAAATCAAATATACCCTGAAGAATATTAATAATAAAACTTGTTCTAAACTTATTTCACCATAAATATGTGAGTATTAATGTTTATTTTTGATATTGGGAGTTGTATAAATATTGTTTCAATAACACTAGTGATGAAATTGAAGCTTTCAACTCAGAATCACCCTCATTGATACAAACTGCAATGGTTGAACAATGGGAGTACACTCCAAGTAAAAAAATAGATTATAATTTCATTTTATATTTGTAAGAACTACGTTGATGAGTTATTTTGTGATGTTATTTCTATGTATTCTTGTCAATTATTTTTGGGTAGGCCTTGGAAGTTTGACCGGGAAGTGAATATGATGGGAGTAAGAATACATATTCTTTCTGATCTAGGGAAAAGAATACTACACTTTATATTTTGAACCCATATTAAAATATTCAATATATTTTTTAAAATATCCCAAAGGTATCCACTTTATCAATAAATATTAAAAGGATAAATCATTACATAAAAAATATTTTTTATTAATTATGGAAAATTATGCCATGAGGAGAAGAGTCATCACCATCTGTTAGCTCGTTCTTTGATTAAGAAATATTATGATGTTTCTTTTAATGATATTCCAGGTGGATAACCACCATTTAGAGGAATTGAACACCAGATTGATCTTGTACCAGGTGAATAATTTACAAATAAACCTACATATCGGTACAATCCCAGGTAATCAAAGGAATTGCATAAGAAAGTTGATGAATTGATAGATCAAGGTTTTATAAGTCCAAGTATGATCCCATGTTCTGTTTTAGGATTACTGGTGCTGAAGAAAGATGGTACATATCACATGTGTACTGATATAAGATCTATAAATATTATTACTACCAAATAAAGTTATCCCATTTCATGAATTGATTAATTTCATGGGTCATCAATCTTTTCTAAGGTTGATATTTGGATTAGATACCACCAGATTCAAATGAAGGAAGGGGATGAGTGAAAAATGGATTTCAAAACCAAATATGGATTGTTTGAGTGGATGGTCATGCCATTTTCCACTAAAATTATCCTAGTATATTCATACAGACCATAAAGGAAGTTATGAACCTATTTATTGGTAATTTATTTGTTATTTATTTAGATGATATTTTGATTTACAATAAGGATGTGGAGAGCCATGTGGATTATCTTTGACAGGTATTTGTCATTCCATGGGAAAAAATCTATATGGAAATCTAGAAAAGTGTGAGTTATTTTAAAATAAATTGGTGTTTTTGGGATATGTGGTATCAAAAGAAGACATCATTGTGGATAAATAAAATGTGGAAGTAATCAAGTCTTGGACACCACTAGAATCCATCATAGAAGTAAAGAGTTTTCATCATTTGAGATCTTTTTATCATTTCTTTGCTTCAAATTTTAGCAATATCATAGAACCCATCATTGAATACTTGAAAAATGGGAAATTTTAGTGGCCAAATGTATCAAATTAATAATTTTAAATCATTAAGAAAAAGTTACACAAATCACCTATTTTAGAATTACATGGTTTTGATGATGTCTTTAAAGTAAAGTGTGATGCAAGTGGAGTTGGGATAAATACCATTATCATCCAAATAAATCATCCCATTGCATATTTGAGTGAGAATTTAAATTATTCAAGGAGAAATTATAGAACCTATAACAAGTAATTTTATGCGATTGTGAAATCCCTAGATCATTGGTCTCATTATTTGAGACTAAAATAGTTTGTTCTTCACCCTAACCATCAGACATTGATATTTATCAATGGTCAACACAAGATGAGTTAAATTCAAGAAAAATGGGTGGAATTATTGAAATCATTCTCATTTGTTTCAAAATACAATATGGGGCAAGATAAACTAGTGGAAGATGCTTTATATTGAAGGTATGGATTACTTACCTTTCTATATGTTCAAATTATTGGATTTAATATTATGAAATAATATTATCAAAATAATATAGAGTTAATTCTATTTTAATCCAATGTAAAAATATATTTTTGGAGGATTATTATATTAATTATGTGTTTCTCTTCATGAGAAACAAGTTCAATGATCTAAAGGGTAATTACATAGACTTTCTCATCTATGAGACACATAATGGAGGAATTTCTAGTAATTTTGGAATCCAAAAAACATTGGAGATAATAAAGGATAATTTCTAATGGTTAAAGATGTAATCAGATTCCCATGAAATTATTTTAATATTTAGGATATATCAAAGAGAAAATTTTCATTTCAAGCATGGTTTATACACTCCATTACCTATTCCGGAGCAGCCATGGGAATATCTTAGTATGGATTTCATTATAGATTTACCAAAGACTCAATGAGTTAAGGATTCAATAATGAGTTTTGTTGATCAATTTTCTAATATGGATAATTTCATACCTTTCTATAAGACTAAATATGTAGTGAAATTGGTAGGTTATTTTTCAAAGATATTGTTCACCTTTATAGAATTACTCACAGAATTGTTTCAGATAGAGACACTAAATTTCTCAACCATTTTTAGAGGTTATTATGGGGGAAATTCAGTATGAATATTTTTTTAGAAATTACCATCATGATCAAAACAATGGGAAAATAGAATTTACCAATCTTACTATGGGCACTATTCTGAGAAAATTAGAGAACAAGAATATAATATATTTGGATTTACAACTTTCACAAGATGAATTTTCATTTAACCGTCTCCAAATACTACCACTCAAAATTCTCCATTCATAGTGGTTTATGGAATAAATAAAATCACTCCTATAGAATTGTGCTATTTGTATCTTGATTTTCAACTAAACATTGATGTAGAGTATAAGGTAAAGCAGATAGAGAAGCTTCATGAATCTATTCGGGCCCAAATATAGAAGTCTAATGAAGAAAATAAGTGGTGATATAAAAATAATCAGAAGTATACCATTTTAAAATCTAGATAAAAAGTCTAGATTCACCTTCATAAAAATATATTTCCATCTAAAAGGAAGATAAATCTGGTAGCATGAGACGAAGGTCTATTCAAAGTACTTAAACTACTGGAAAACAATGCCTAAAAGATTGATTCACCTGATGATTTTGGTGGTTTTCTGAAAAATTAAACATTGGGGACTTGTCTTCATACATTGAAAAAGATGATGCCATGGATTTGATGTAAAATACTCTCCAACTATGTGGAAATGATATAGATTATATTCAATCTTAGGTGAATACTTTTGGGCTTGATAATAATTTTAATCCCAACTATTATTCAAATTGGAACAACCCACGCTTTTTGACATACAACATAATGGTGGTCCAAAACACACTTATTTGGGGTGCGAAATGACATATCTACATGTAAAAGTAAGTAAATTCATAAAAACACATTAAATAGGATGGATAACATGGATAAAGCATCATTAATAGGGAATATCACTACTTTAGTTAGTGGGGTCATTAATTAGCATGGAAAAGTGATTTTTATACTTTTTATGTGACCTTTGTGTGCCCCTATGCCTTGTAATTTAATTTAGACCATTATTATATCTTTATTTTTTTCTTTATAATGTAATTTCAATCCTTTGTAATGGTTAAAATTGAATCTTATGAATTTTTAAGCGTGCTTTGAAACCTTCTTACTTTAGCCTCTTCCCTTTGCTCAGAATTGGTGTTGTATCTCCATTACTGGAGACCTATTCTTTAATCTTGGAGAAAACTTGGTGGGTGGAATTTCTTTTAATCCTTGTTCATCCAGATACATTTAACTTCTTCATCTTCACTTACGCGCTTCACGCTTCCGATGACACATAAATCCAACAATTAATTTATGATCATAATATTATCAACATAACTTCAATATAAGATCATCATCATCATGGTTTATCTAATAAACACCATTTATATTAATTATATGAACATTATATCCTCAACATATATTTACTTTATCATAATCATCATCATGGTTGCAATCTCATTTTCTAATGGTTTATATATTCATCACTAGTTTTTTATGAATGATTCTTAATTATAAGTAATTAACACAATTTTGTTTAAAAAAAATATAAAAATATACATGGTTCTAATATAAACCTTTTCTATCAATGTTAAGTGTAAAGACCATTTGAAATCTTCAATAAAAATTTGAATTTAAGGAAGCTAAAACCAATTACACTAAATAGATTTTTATCATCCTATAAACAATATGCAGATCATACAAGAGATTCCTCTTGAAAATGAATGTAATATAAATAATGTGTAATTAATTATGTTTTAATTATTTTTTATAGTGTAAATCATCTTCCTAAATATTTAAATAACCATATTTATAATTAATGAGATACTTATTATCTTTTGAAACACTTAAATAATTTTTATTATCTATTTTTATGTATATGATGATACCCATGAAAAATACTTGTAAAATACTTCTTTTTTTTTTTCAAAATTGATAATCTTAAATGTGTCCACAATCTCATATTTTGTGTTAATTATGGAAAAATATCATTTACATGATATTAAAAATCATATATATGTGAATCTCCTTTAAAAATAATTAATTATGTTAGAGATTTTATCTATTACTACAATGTAATATGATTTAGAAAATATACTAGATTATACACATCATCTCATGAGATAACATGTAGAAAAATTTGGAAGACATTGGAAACATATTTTTTTATATAATTTGGGAAATCATGTGGATGATAATCATCCTATAAAGTTAAAAATTATTCTTCACATATAAAACATTTAAATAGTTATAAAAAATATAATAATGTTTGAACCAAAAATGTAATAATTGTTATTAAACCCAATGATACTAAAAAATCCCTCTTTTTAATAACTAAAACTTATACATGAAAATATTGACCAAATAGGCATGGTATAATACAAAACTATATTTTTTATAATAAAAACCAAACCAATTTCAAAACTTTAACATAAATTCCAACATAATATTTTAATGAACAATTTTTTTTCATATCTCCCCATTTTTATTACCAAAAAAAGTAGATATTAACAAAAGTATTAAATTTTTATAGTGAACATATCATTACATAGATTTTTTTTCATTAAAATATTAGGGATATAAAATTTATATAATGAAATATAATAAAAAATGTATAAAACAATAAATAATATTAAAAAACAAATAGAAATTCTAGATGTGATTATAAAAACAACATATAAATATAATCCTAAAAACCCTAATCATTGATATAGAATATAAATTTTATGGGGTACTTAAAATCAAAAAGATAAATATTAAATGGACTACATTGTTCTTGGGAAAATATAGAGTAATAGTTGTTAGTTGTGTAACAAGATGTTTGGATTTAAATCATTTGTTTATGGTTATGCCTAAATAAGTTCCATGATAAGAAATAATGATCTATTTTTTGTTGGAACCTGTATAGAGTTAACACCCCCATACAATATCTTTTTTGTATTAAAGCCTCCTTGGATTCATCACTCCATCCAAATTGATAAAACTTCTATAACACAGACTACCTCATTAGTTAGAGTCTTATATTGGATAGAAGGTGGATCCTCAATGCAAATAATATCACCCTGACACACTCTTATGATAGTATATGAAGGATCATCTATAATATAACCATGAACAAGTGAAAAATCAATGGGAAATGAAAACATGGGACCAAAAAATGAAGTTAATTCCTATAGAAGACCCTATCAATTATTTTTATAGACATGTTTATAACTAGAAAGATCCTTCATTAGAATAAACTTCATGTTTTGATCCCATATTTTTATTTTACCAAAGAAACAATATCTTTTAAAGGTTATTCAGTAGAGGTATCCCCTTGTATAGTTAAAATAGCTATTTAAGATAGTATATGGTTAATTTTTATAGGACCTCTAATGAATTGAAATGAATCTACATGGGAACCTTCCCTTGTATAAATAACAAACTTCTCTAGGTTGAGCTTAGGAACACTGGGAAAATTTGAAACAATGTAAAGTATTATGGTAAACATGGAATTCATATGGGATATGTAAGATCTCATAGTGGTTATCTCCTCTCTACATCTATTTATAGAGACCTAACAGATTCACTCCAACTCTACCTTTTCAAACTTGAATACAAACAATATAAATATCCTATAATGGGGGTGGATTATATAAAATATGCTAAATTTTAGTTGAGTTAAATATTTAAATATTTAATTCATTATAATGTTTGATTAATTAATTTGGTTAAATATAAAATATCATGACATAATCATATTATTTAATTATAACTAATTAATTACTTAATAGAAATTTAAATAATTAATTAGGAATTCAACTATTTATTTATTAGAAAATAATTATTTAATAGAACTAAATAACTAATTAATGGATGAGATTTAAATTATTTTATATTTGTATGAGCATTGTTAAGAAAACATTTTCTTAATAAATAAAAATAATTATTTAATATTTTTTAGAAAAGATTAATTTAATTAAATAAAATAATTATTTTATAATCAAAAAATATTACTTGATATGTTTATTTTTTTCCTTTTCTTTTTAAATATAGTTTAATGAAACATTATAAGAAGTAAATTATACTATAATTAGGTTTTTTCAGGGTTTTTTATTGAGGTTTTTAATCTAAAAATGAGATCCCCCATGGAATTATTTTTCCTTAATGACCAATCATGTAAGGCCTCTTATCAAATGTATCCCTTTCTCTCCATTAATTATCCCTTTATGTTGGTCATAGTCTCCTCTCTCCCCCTCACCCAGTTATTGATTTCTCCTCTAATCAACTATGGAATCTTTATGGAAGCAATATATAAAATCCTTGATATATCTTTTATGCTTTTATCTTTTAATATATTCTATCATGGTTAGGGTTTGACAAAGAAAATTAGAGGTTTTTATTCTAGTTTGTTCAAGAAGCATGTGGTGAGGTTAAAGATAATTTTTTAATAAATGCACTATAAATTTTAAATTCAATATAGATAACCTCTATTAATCATTATTTTTTATTATTAGGAGGTAAATAATGAAATTAAAATGTGAGAAATCAGAAATATTATTTCAAGATATATGTTTGGAAAGGTCATGGGACCAATAATGGATCATTATAAATTTATTATGAATTATTTAAATGAACATATAAATTTCCAAGATATTCCAAGTGGATTTATCACTATAAAAATTTAATCTTTTATGGAATTTAAAATTATTAATGATGAAAATAATTATGTTATACCATATTTTGAATTATATAATTATTTTAAGACCAGTTAAGGTAAATTTATTATGAGATGATTAAACCACATTTAAAAACTCTGGATAATTCAATGATAATTAAATATATTATTCCTAGGTCAATAATAATTTATTAAATATAATAATTATTTAAATTACTCATTTTATGTGATGATACCCTGATGATTTGTTATATATTTTCATGTCTTATGATCGATTATTTGATAGATGTTGTGTCTTCATTATAACTATTCTATAATTTGATGATTTTATCCTTTTATGTTATTATTATATGATATGGCATGATGATTGATTTAATTTTTAAGAATTAAATTCAATTTATATAGTGGGAGGTAAGTCAGGTTGGTAAACTTACCATTCTTTCCACTAAACATGGCCAAAGCCCACGAGATCAGTATTGATAATTGTATTACTACTAGTAATGACCCTTGAGACATGTAATTTATGAACATCAAGATATATCTATCAGGTCTATGAACTATGAGTTTTATATTTGAGGTCAAAGCCATTCATTTAATAATATTATTATTATGGTTTTCTTACTTAGTGCTATGGCCTATGAGATAGGTATGAGATATCAGCTTTAAAAGAGGCTTGTTAGATAAAGGAAATTAATTTCGGATACGAATCATGGGAAATCATGTGGTACTATATTCCTTTGAGATACCCTTGGTTGGATAATATATGATGTAAGTGGTTAGTTTAGTCTAAAAGGCACCATAATTACTTATTTATTATGTCAATTAATACTTAATTTCTTTTTTTGTAAATATGAAAAGTTTCCATATGCTTCTATATGAAGCATTTGTTTTTTTATAATCTTGATATTACATTGTTTCATGTATTTATACTTTTAGGATTCACTACATTTCATGAGCACTGACACATCCATCCATGAGCTCATTATATTGTGAGGATATTAGGGTCATTAGAGAAATGGTAATGAGTATTGTATACTTCTCGCCTATATATATGCCATGATCATGTGTACATGTAGGTTTTGTGTATCCGTTATTATAGATTCATGTTTATTAAGTGTTAAACTTTATCACTGCTAAATAAAAGATGGGGGGGGGGGATCTTTTATTAGCACTAAATAAAATCACTGATAAAAATGACCTTTATTAGAACTAAAAAAATTACAATAAAATAATACCTTTTCTCAGTGCTTTTTTTAGAACTGATAAAGGTACCTCTTATCATTGCTTTTCTTAGCACTGATTAAATCCCACCCACTTTAACAAAGCTAAAAAAGTGCTAATAAAGGGTGTTGTGAATAATTTAATTTATATATACATATTTATATATTTTTAAATTTTATTTATATATCAATAAATATATATATGTAAATATAATATATAAATATGATTTATATAATTATATCACAATAAAAAAACTATTATTAGTTTATTTTCATAATTTTTTATATAAAAAATATCAAATTTATATTAATCAATAATTTTTTTTAATAATATATTTATATAAAATAATTACAAAAATGTATATATAAATATTATATACTAATATTTTATTTAAAAAATTATATAAATATATAATTGAATGTATATTTATTTAAATATAGTTTATATTTGAATTTATATATTTATATTCATATTAAATAATTTTAAATATACACAAATATTTGTATGTATGTGTATACATATATATTTATGTGGATGTATGTGTATGTCTATATATGTGTGCATGTATGTGTGTGCATGTGTCCGTTTGTATGTGCTGTGTGTGTATATATGTGTTATGTGTGTGTATGTTTATATAGCTGTATATTTGTGTATGTGTATGTATGTATATGTGCATATGTATGTGCCTCTGTATGTGTATGTATGTATTTGTATGTGTAGGTTTATACAGGTGGATATATGTGCGTGTGTATTTGTATGTGTATGTGTATGTGTATATGTATGTGTATATGTATGTGTATATGTATGTGTACATATATATATATGTATGTATATGTGTATATGTCTATGCTTATGTAGTATGTTTATTTATGTATGCGTATGTACATGTATGTAATTGTCTGTATGTGTATGTGTATACATGTGTGTACATGTATGTATTTGTATAAGCATGTATGCATATGTATATATATATGCATATATGTATATGTGTATGTTTATACACATGTATGTGTCTATTTGCATGTATGTAATGTGTATGTTTGTTTATCCATTTAATATTATTTAATACTTTTTAATATTTCTCAATTTTTTATATTTTCTGTAATTTATTTATTTTTAATATTTACTCATTTTTAATATTTATTTATTTAATATTTTTGTAATATATTCAATTTTTATAGTTATTTATAAATTTATAAATATTAATATTCAATAATTTTAATATTCATATAATTTATATAATTAATATTTTTTCATTTTTAATTTAATATATTTGTATTTAAATCTTTATATAATAAATATTTATTCATTAATAATCAGTATTTCATTAGGAATCTCTTGTTTTTAATTTTTTTTAATTTTTAATTTTTAATTTAATATTTATTCATTTTTAATATTTCATTAATTTATATAATTAAAATTATTAATTCATTTTTTAAATATTTTTATAATTTATTTATTTATAACTATTAAATTTTATTCATTTTTAATATTTATTCATTTATCATCATCTATTCATTTTTAATACTTATTCAATTTTAATATCTTTGTAATTTATTCATTTTTAATATTTATTCATTTAATATTTTTGTATTTTATTCATTTTTAATATTTATTTATATATTTTTATTTATTAATATTTAATATTTTTAATATGTTTTTAAATTACACAATTAATATTTATTCATTTTTATTTAAATCTTTGTACAATTATTATCTATTCATTTTTAATAAGGAATTTATTTTAAATCTTTTTTAATTTAAATGCATTTTTAATATTTATTCATTTTTATTTTAATATTTATTTATTTATATTATTTTTATAATATATACATATAATTTATTCATTTTTAATATTTTTATGACTTACATAATTAGTATAATTAGTATCATTTATCATAATATTAATACATCTATCATAATATTATCACATTTAAAACAAGCTGGGGTTAAGCCCCATTATAAAGAAAGTATAACAAATATAAGATAGGAAGGGGCCAAGAAAACAAACATTCCTTCAACTAAATAGGTCAATAGACCAACAAAAACACTCTACACAAACCCCCTAAAGAGGTTGGCTATGAATATCCGAATGAATACTAGTACTTTTCAAAAACTAAACTTGAGGTCGTCGACTCATGTTGTGGTAAGCCCCCTGAGCACCTCATCCACATCTCCCCCTCCTCCAAGTGTTGGGTTTTGTCAAGGTTCCTGATCCTCCTCACCTGATGAAGCAGAGTTGTCTTGACCCTCATCTGGGCCTCTAGCTAAGAAGTTGACGTTGCCAATAGGAAGAGAGACCCCCTCCATGACAGCCCTTCCAGAGTCATCCCCCTTCCCCAAATGACCGCCTAACCCAACCTTTTCCTTCTTAAAAGGGTCATTTAGAAGGTCAAAGGTGTTGGAGGTGGTCACTGGTTTTCTCATCCCATGGGATAAGACATTGCCTATACCAAAAGTTCCCTCATTAGGATGAAGATAGATTTTGTCCCCTTTCTTAGACTCAAAGGATCCCATGTCTTGACTTTTAGATTTTGATGAAGCATCCTATCTTGAATCATCCGCCAATTGGGTAGAATATTTAACATACAATTCCATACTACCATTTATAATATCAATAATATGATTTTTATTAGTGGTGGAGGTCATTCTTAAGCATATACCAGCTCCAAGTTCCTAAATTCGAGGCTATGAAGCCATTTCCAAGGGTGCATCCGATGGCCTGCCTTTTCTAGGATTTGGAAGGAAAGAAACATCTTCATGAAACATATTTTTCATTTTTAGATCTCATACGACAATAAATTACGTCTCATTGATTAATTAAAAATTTATTTCATCTTGAACATCAGCCTCAAAATCACTTTTAGCATGATTATCATGAACAATATTATTCTTATGGTCCCTGATAAGAGCTTATTTAAAAGAAAACCTCCTATCCTCCTCACCAACCTAGGTCTAGGAATTAAAAAGTCCAAGCTGAAGAGTCCCGATCATTTTCACAAAATTATTTCTATATGGGGGGCCTTTCTCACCTCTCCATATGCTATCTACTCAGGGGTGACAACATCATTAGCCCGAGAGACACTAGCTTCAATGCCAAGCCCAAGCAACCCAAATGATGTAGGGCCCTACACATGACTACCTTTATCACCACAAACATCAAGCCTATTGGATAAATCCAATTCATATCCCACACTAGCACCAATATCCACTAGATGGGGAACCAATTCATTATCAATAATAAATAAAGTCTTCCATTCAGTATCCTTGATTCCCATAATCAGTTGTGCTGAAATTAAGACTTTTCCATCTTGAACATACAAAGCCACATCTTTATTCATAGGTCGCTTCCTACAATTCTCAAATAGGTGCCCCTTAAAGGAGCATGTGAAGAAAACACTATCCATATAAAAATTTTTAGTTGGATTCCCTATAATATGATAATGATAGATAAAATAAGGTAATCATTTATAAATAATTTTAAGATTGAAATCATCCTCATCAGTTGATAGAACCACTTTATCATTCAAAAATATGTTGAATTCAATCTCCACTAAGAATCTAGTATAGTATCCAAGACTTTCCTCTTTCATGACCTTATCTAGTTTTATGGGAACTCTAATTGTTGAGGTAATATCATAAAGAATTTTAGGGTTCCATAATATCCAATTTATACAAAAAACTTCAACCCATATCTGATTTCTAGTATTCCTAATTTCAAAAGGGTTTAACTGAGAGTCCCACTCCTATATATATAGCATCCTGAGCTTGAAGGAGATCGATCCTAGGCCCTAATATTTCCTTATAAATTCATTATATAGAAGAACTAAATGAAGAAAAAACTTCCCATTAGGATACATTTGAAATCCATGAATCCCCAGACATCCAATATCCAATTCACCAGGTCCTCCATCCTTCAAGGTTTTAATCCTGAAGGAAAAACTAATTGCGCAATAATTGAAAATTTATAGATTCCAAATCTCTAATTTATTACATCCTTATTAAAAGAAATATGACTTGTATTGCCTCTTTTTAGGATGTGTTCCTAAGACCCAAACTTCAAATAAGAGAGCTTACATTTCAAGACTCCATCAACCTTGGACTTCAAACCATCTTGATGAGAATCAATGCCCCCAGAATTGTTGAGACCAGTCAATCCATCTACCAAAAAAGGTTTTCAAGATAAGTAAGAGATTGATACCTTTCCAATCTTCAAAGAATCACCCAAATAAGGAAAAACTGATTTTGTTAAAGCCACTAAAATAAACAAATTTCCTCCATCTAGAAAATAAAGGCTAAGAAAGTATGGAAGAAACAAGAAATCAAAGAATAAATAATCACCATTATCACCATGAGAGAACTCTCACCTAACACCCATCCTTGAATAATCTAAAGATCATAATATTATCACATTTATTAATACATTTAATATAAAAAACATGGTTTATTTATTTTTAATATTTTTTAATTCAATTATTTTTAATAATTATTTATTTTTTATTATAAAAGAATTTTTAGTATTCATTTTTATATAATTATTAATTTATTATAATTTTTAATTTTTAATTTTTAATTTTATTTCCCACTAGTATTTATCAGATATATATAAAGTTCCGATAAAGGCATCATTTATCATTTCTATTAAAAAGCACTAATAAAACATGCATTTATCAGAGTGCTAAAATAGAAAGCACTGATAAATCATCAGTACTAAAAAAGAATTGATAAATTATCCATTTATTAGTGATTCCAATTTTAACACTAATAAATGTATATTTTATCTGTGCTTTTTACTAGAATTGATTAAACCCCTTACCCTATGTTAAATGAACTCTAACTGAGACCACCTTTACTCACATCATTCAAGATCTCATGGAAGCTAAATTCTATAGTTTCCTCCTTCGAATATTTCAAATGAATCAAACCTTAAATCAAATTTATGTTATACCTTACTCATTTTTAATTGATATTTCACCCATTTCATGATTTTTTATTCTTCTCATTGGATTATCCTTATTTGTGTGATGTTTTGACACCATTTTCACGTTTTTTAGTTATTATCTTTGGATTTTCTCTTATTATTGATGTTTGGCCCCTTGCTCAAACTATTTTTGTCTCTTCATTCTTATAATCAATGTTTGGTCCCTTATTTTCATGATTTTTAGTTCTTCCTATTTTCATAATTTCTAGTTTTTCATTATGTTGACTTATTTTCATAACATTCTAAAAAATTTTCTATGAATTTTAAAAATCTCTCATCAGAATTTTCCTATTATTAATGATTTTTTACTTTGACATAAGATATCTTATATTGGGATCCATGTATTATAAATTCAAAATCAATAAGAAAAAATAATGACATTCAATATTATCAAATGAATTAATGAGAAACAAAAAAAACATTTTTATTAAGGTGTATATATTAGGAATATTAATCTTTTTGATTATATTTCATTGAAGTTGTATGTCAGATGTGCATCATACAATTTTTTAATGTGCACTATTTTAGAAGAAAAATAGAATTTGTTAAAGTAAAAAATTGTCTTTATGTGTGAAATGAAGTAATGATTGTTTTTATGTGTAGGAACCTACCACATACCTTTTCCAAGTGGATTTATTTTGGGATTATAAAAATGATACTAATTTCCTACCATAAGGAATTTGATTTGTGTTTATTTTTTGGAATAAGAAAGGGGTTCTTTAAGGATTAATAAAAAAATTTCAATTTATATAAAGGAAATTTTTCATGGTTGTATACATGATTTTAAAGTTTTATATATCCTAGACTTTAAAATATGCCTATAACATATGGAATAAGATGATCAAATTAAATAATTAAATATCACTTTTATCATTACAACCTAGAAAACAAAAATGAAAAACATGTCCAATGGACCCATAAACATAAATTTTCATAATTATTTTATTATAAATCATTTTATATGTTTGAATCTTTTTAATTAGAAAAAATGAATAAAATTAATTTTAGAAAAATAAAATGGATGTAGGGAGTTATTTCCCCCCAAACATACATATATGTTTGGATCAAAAAGTACACAATAAAGTGGCAGTTTATAGTACTTTGTTACTTTCATGGAATATTTCAGTATATATATATGTATATGTATTTCTAATTAAACACAAATATTTATTATTTTAAATATTCCAAAATATCCAAAAACTATAAAAATAATAATCTTGTAAATGTTATTAAATTATTTTAACCAAATTGAGTGAGTGAATACCTAAGTGAAGAGTTTATCAACTATTTTAGGGGGTTTGGTATTGTATCATAACCCAATAATTTTTAAATTCCATAATATAATAGTGTATTAAAGGAAAATAACTTTTCTAAACATGGTTAATACAATGATGATTTAATATTGAGCTTCTTATATTAATTTGGGATTATTCTCAAGAAACAATAACATTCATAATTAACCAAGTTCTATGTATTAAAACTCAAAATAGACCATATGAGATATAGAATTTAAAGAATCCAAATTTTATATAAGTATTTTTTCTTCAAGGTGACATCCAAAAGCCTCCAATGACCTTGAAAAACTTTGAATAACTGAAGTGACTAGAGATGGATATCAACATTTTAAAAATTTACATTATTATCCCCCTTGATGAATACATTTCAAAAAAGAATTATTTATGACATGAGACTTATTGTAATAAAAAAAGTGTTATAATACTTTTAAATCCATATAATTCTTAGTCTTTGTATATTCTAACAAGTTGTTTATGCAATGGAAATTTATATCAAATATGATGAATATGTGTGTATATATAAATAATTGCCTTTTAGGATTCTAAACTCATATGTTCTGTTTATTTTTTTGTTAAATATGAATATTATTGAATCAAATAGGATGGATATTATAAAAAATTTATAGATTCTAATCACATGAAAAAAGAGTATGAGGGTGGGTTTAAATAATTCATCAAGTTTTCAAAATATCATGCATATGATCATTCTCAAATAATTTATCTTTATTTAAGTTTTTATTAAAAACTAATTAGTCCAGAGGATTTAGAAGAACACTTGATCAGTTAGGGAATAGATAAAAGTTATAAATGTGGGAATAAACATAGGAAATAACTAAATTTAACCAGTGAATAGAATAACACTATATTTTATGGATAATATGATATGATTACAAGTGTTAACAATGATGAAGATTTTATCATGGATATGATTACAGGTGTAAATAATAATGAAGATCATATTGAGGAAATGTAAATGATAGTTAAAGATAAAATTTGTGATTTTCCAAAACTATTTAGAAAGTTAAAGAGTTGTGAAAAGATGTTATTATATGATGGTTATACTATATATACAACGTTTTCAGTCATACTAAAGCTATATAATGTAAAATCTAGCAACATATGGAGTGACACTAGCTTTATTGAACTACATGCTCTCTTGAATGATATGCTATCCGATTATAATGA
This sequence comes from Viscum album, assembly GCA_963277665.1. Lineage (NCBI taxonomy): Eukaryota > Viridiplantae > Streptophyta > Magnoliopsida > Santalales > Viscaceae > Viscum > Viscum album. The sequence goes on along the minus strand of CAUJRU010000326.1, from coordinate 720,947 downwards.
TCTTACTTTACAAAAAAAATGATTCTAAATGAATTCTATATTTAATGGGTATGATCTATAAAAGAATACATGCATGTAAAAATGACTGTATATTGTTTCACAGGACCACGAATCAATTAAAAGATGCACAAAGTGTAGTATGTCTTGATACAACAAAGATGAATAAATTCCTTTGAAAGTTGATTGATACTTTCCAATCATCAAAGGGTTAGGAACCTATATGGAAGTGAGTAGATTGTAAGGAAATTGATGTGGTATACATATTCAAGAAATCAAGATGGTTGAATCCATCACTTAGAAAAATCTCTTTAGTAGAAGAAAATTGATCACAAGAATCTTAAATTTGAAAATGAGTTTAGAAGCCTTCATCTTGCAGTATCTTCAGATGAAGTGAATCTTTTTGGTATACAAAGTAGCACTCATAGTACATGAACAATTATGTTAGTAAATTATAACTTTCCATTGTGGTTACATATGAAGCAAAAATAAATTATGTTTCCTATGATTATATAAGGACCAAAACAACTAGGCAATGATATTAATGTTTATTTGGCTCTATTAATTGATGATCTAAAATTAATGCGGTATTCAAGTGTCACATTATATGATGCATATATAAATGAAGAATTCATATTGGGAGACATGTTCTATTGGAAGATAAATGACTTTTCAACTTAAGGAAATTTGTTAGGATATAAAATTAAAGGAACTCAAGGGTGTACCATTTGTGAAAAGTATATACAAATAGTTAGGTTGAGAAAATCCTCAAAGACCAAGTTTCTAGGACATTGAAAATTTCTACTCTAAAAACATAAATACCAATCTTGGATGACATCATTTGACGAGAATTCAAAAAAAGGTCAAAAACTGTCTCCAATAATAGGTGATCAACTATTTGAGAAAGTGAAGGATATGGTCACCAATTTTAGTAAAACTCCTTAAAAAAACCTTAATAAATATGGTTATAAAAAGAGATATTTTTTTAATTATCATAATAGAATTGTTTATACATCAATAATTTTCTTGATTTCATGATTATAGATAAATATATGTGATAGTGTTATTGTAACATTACTAAATAAACCTAAAAGAGGATGACATTAAGGCTAGGTTGGACCTGATTAGCAGGAACTGTGCAGTACTGTAGCAGGAACTATAGTAGGTACTATTTGGCACTGTAGCAGCCAGAAATATGCTCCCGTTTGGGCCTTCGGGCCACCGATTTGGTCCCTGAGTCCTTTAAGGCCTTCGGGTCAGTAAGGCCTTTGGGCCACCTCAAGGCCTTCAGGCCACCTTAAGTGCAGATGCAAACCAGATGACCTACGAGGAACAAGCTCTACAAGGAGGATGAGTAAGGAGATTTCACTATAGCAGAAGCTAAACGAATTGCAATAATGAAAGGGTATGGCACCTGCCATCGGGACAAGCCTGTGCATGTATTGGAATGCCTAGCTGAACATCCATGCAAAGACAGAGAGTTTATTTCATGATGAAGATGCTAGGGAGGATCATTTCCAAGTAGTTAGTCTGGGTCTTATGTAATGTTTAAAGCCTATGGGCAAATAAATTCCTTTAAGGCCTATGGGCCATGTAATACTTATGCCTACGATCCTTGTAAGGGTTCCACCTCACCCCTTGAAAGGTGTATTATAAAAAATAAATAAAAAATGAAGGCCTTAGGGCCATTGGAGTAAGGTTGAAAAGTATATTTTTTTCTCCAATTACTCACACTTTTCAAGGAAAGAGAGATATCAGTTTTTCAACTTCCTAAATGGTGTAAAGGTTCTATAAGGGTTTTCATCAAATATTAAGAATATCATGTCAAAGGTTCCATAGAGGTTTTCATCAAATATCAAGAATATCATGTCAATGAATAATTTAAAGTTAAATGTTCTAGAATCATATGATTGTTATGATTCGATACAATATTTAATTCCTATAGATTTACATTACACTTTCCTAAAAAATTTTGGCATACATTAACCAGGATTTGTATCTCTTTCAAAGATATATGAATTAAAGTTATAGACTCTATTTTATATGATGGTTCACTTGTTGGATCAATTGATTAGAGATATATGAATATGTGGTCCTAAAAATTATATATGAATGTACCCCATTCAACGATATATGAAGATTTCAACAGGGTATTTAAAAAATAAAAGTCATACAAAAGATTTATTTAAATAGTGATATATTGTTGAGGAAGCTATTGAATTTTGTACATACTAACTATCCAATTTAGATAGCATTGGATTACTAATATCTTATTACAACAGTTGAATTCTATGTGAAGAAATTTCTAGAATAGATAGTGAAGTGTCTGGAAGGATCAGTTTCCTCTACTAAGAGTGGGGGGGGGGTGAATTTGTGAAGGGTAATTTTTACAATTAATTTTCAATATAAATAAAACTCTATAACTTGTAAGAGTTTGATCCACTAAAAATAGATAAATATTAACCACACATGATCTTAATAGGAATATAAAGAACAAGGAACACATAATTTTTACAAATTTTAAATCCAATGTGGAATCCTACTCCTTTACATGGACAGTTTATCTCCCCAACCAAGGATTATATTCATTATAATCCCAAGTGACTTCCAATTACAATAATTCATGCAACATCGCACCACACTTGTTCAGATTCACACCCAACACCATAGCTTCACACTGTAATACAAATAATACGAATAAAAGATAAATAATATCACCAAATAAATCAGGTTTTTTTGACAAAAACTGATTAATATACACTTATATAAGCCTTGAGAATATAAAAGAAATAATTTTCCACTGTAAAAATTTGGTTTGTTCTGCAAAAATAACCTTAGACTCAAATCAGATCTCCTAAAATAATGAGTTCCTCTAGATGATGATTACTGAATCTCAAACCTTATCTTAATACTATCCTTTATACTCTCATTTTTTTTCACAACTACAAAAAATCATGATAACAACACACATGAAAGAAAGACTCAAAAAAATACATAACCTAGAACCAAGGGTTCATATTAAATCAACTCATTCTTATCTTCATCAGATATCTCCATGTGTCCCCCTAGTTTAAAAATCCATTAATAAAATAAATAAATCCATCATAGATATGCCTAAAAAATTTCTTCCTAAAACTGGAATAATAAAATTCATAGTGTGAAAGTATGTTTCGTGATATGGTTCCATTTTTATAAAAAAAATCACCATTACTGCACCATGTGAATTCTCTTCACAACTAAAATTCCCCAGGATCATGATAATTTACAGCATGAATTCATGATTTATAGCATGAATGAATTTTGAATAGGATCATAAAGTATTCCTTAATTCTATATTTAAAAATTCATGGTGTAAATTATTATTCATGATGTGAAGTGAGTCTTCTATATCCATACCACTTTCTACTTAGATCTTCCTAGAAAAAATCATGGTGTGAAAGAACATTTTACATCCTAAAACCTATATCTACAACATAAAAACTTCCAAACAACCTCAAAAATAATTTCTATAATCACAAAACTTTCTTCTATGATATATAAACCATAAAAAATAGATTAAGAACCATCAAAATTATTGATCACCTCAAAATATGGTTGTCAAAAAATACAACCACCCAAACTCACCAACTTTCCATGGGATCTTTAATCTTCCTCAAATAATGCAAAAAATCCATGGGGTTCTTTAATCACCCCCTTTAGAATTGTTGAAAATAATATGTAACCCCCTAACTTATCATGCCTTAATAGATGAATCATCAAATCACACCTGATCTCATTGAGATGTATCATGACACCACAATGTAGGATGATGTAGTGTTTTTTTAGAGATTTCCATCCCTAAGTGACAAGCATGTTTAGACCCGGTGATTCAAATGAATCCTCTTATCAAACTTAAAATAGATTATACTCCCCCTATTACTTACATGCCCCCTTCATCATATACCTCTCCCAAATTTTGAAACATAATCAAAATGACTTTGGGAGTTCTCAAATAAAAAAAAGATCAAGTGTGTGGGGAAGGATGAACATGGAATTTCAGTATTAACTCTAAAAGACTCTCTCATGGTATAAGTTTTGTAAAGATATATACAAGATAATATTTTATTATAATTAATAAAAGTTTAATTTCACTTGAATATACCTTCTATTTATTAAATTTATATTGAATATTAATATTTTTAGATCGAGTGTGTTTAAAGAATTTTTTTGAGATATCAATAACACTTTGATTATCATAAAGAATATTTAATGGTTTCTGAACATTAACCCACAAATATGTTAGATAAACCTAAATCTATAAAGCCTATATAAATTCATGACTACCCACTACATACTCTAATTTACCTATTCTCAAGGTTATTGAAATATGCTTATTACTGTGCCAGCTAATGCAACCATCACCAACAAAGAACACACCACCTAATGTGGATCTATGATTTGTACAATCACCTTCCCAATTTGAATCAATATAACCAAAAAAGTATAAATCCACACTGAATTTATTTATTAAGATATAATTCACTGTGCCTTAAATATACCTCATAATTATTTTAATTTTGAGCATGTTTGATTGCTTCAGTTCACTTTTATACCCAGCACACAAAGTCACAACATAGGCAATGTCTAATCTAGATGATGTGAGATATAAAAGGCTACCAATCATACTTATAAATTTATTTTTTAATAAACTTGTTTATTTTTTTTATCTTTTTTTAAAAAAATTCCAACTGATATAGGTGTAGAAAACTATTTTGAATATTCAATTCCAAACTTTCTCAATAGTTCTTTGGAACATTTTTCTTGTGAAATAATGATATAATCTGAATTCTACTCAATATAAAATCCCATAAAATAGTTTAGTTCCCTTAATATAGACATATAAAACTACTTATACATATTTATAGAAAATTACCCACATAAGAAAATATTATTACTCTAAAAAATTACATCATAAACATATTCAATGATTGTCAGAGTATCTGAGAAATCCTTCTTCAAGTAAAAATTTCTATCATAAATCCTCATTTTTCTCAAATAGTCATCAATTTTAGAATAACTAGCACTTAAATATTGTTTTAATTAATACAAATATATATTCAATCTAAAAATTATTCTTCTATAATTTTCAAGGATTAAATCTTATTATTATTCAATAAATACTTCTTCTTTAAATTCACTGTTAAAAAAAGAATATTTTACATCCATTTGATATTCCTTGTAATGATTATGAGATACCACTATCAAGAGCATTATTTTTTATATTAATTCTATAAAGGAGTGTAAAAGTATCTTTAAAGTTTATACTTTCCATTTGAGAATAGACTTTGTAAACAAGTCCATATTTTTTCTACGTTATTTCACCTTTCTCATTCATTTTGTTCCTTAAAACTCATTTTGTACCAGTCACATAATTAGTTTTTAGTCTAGGAATAAGTTCCCATGTAATGTTATTATCAATTTGATTGAGTTATTAATTCATATATTCCAACCATTCATCATTTTAAATATCCTCAACCACCATTCTAATATCAACCCATGATACAAGAGCTATTTGGTTCTCAAATCTTAGACTCTTTTTGGTATGAATTGATATATTATGATTCCCAATGATATTATCAATTTATAAATGTTTATTTAACACTTGAAATTTATTTATTTTACCACTAAAATCTCATTCATCATCACCAAACATATGAATTAGTATCAAATGTCTCCAGTATAATTTAAACAACTTTTCAATTATTTTTTTCAAAAATATACTCATTGTTTTCTTTAGTAAAATCAAAATATACATGAATTAGATGACTTTTTTGTCTACATTTTCATCAATTTTCGTGTCCAAACACTCAATTTTTTTATTAAATATCTTATTTCTTAATCTTTATCCATTCCTATTATAAAAATGGCCCATAAATACTTTATCATCTATCTTTTCATCAAACTTTCATAACCTACTTCCTTTTATTTTAATATAACAAGGACTTCCAAAGAACTTTAAATATTTCAATATAGGATTATTTTGGCACAACATCTCATAAGGTGTATCATGTTTCTTGGGTCTTGAAAGACATCTATTTTGAATATTTACTACTGTAAACACTTCCTATCTTAAGAAATATTTTGAAACTTTATTTTCAGACAACATTATTCTTCCCATTTCCAAAATGATTCTATTATTAATCTCCAAAAAACCATTATATTATAGTGTAAATTCATGATCTACTAATGCTTGTTTCAATGTTTTAAAATATAAATTTCAAAAGCATCACTTGTGTATTACTTCCAAATATAAAATATTATCTTTTGATACATAAATCAAGATCTTTTTCAACTTTCCTTCATTACATTAATAGCCTCAGATTTGTGTATGATGAAAATAACATTGGACATAAAAGTAAATTGATCTATAAAATTAAGGAAATAAATACCAGCTTAATTTTATTTCTTTATCACATGCCCATAAATATCCATGGGGACTAATTCTAATGGTCTTATAGAAGTAATATTCACCTCTTTGTGAGTATTTTGAGTTATATTTCTCTTTTGACATGTTTCAAAGATTCCATATTGATAAATTTTTATATTAGGTATATCTATTACCAATTCACGTTTCAAAATTTTTCTTAGAACTCTTTGGAAAATATTACCAAGTCTTTTATAACATAGAATGTTCTGATCGTTAATGTTAATGTAACATGTATTGAAAGGATCACCAATCAAGAATAAATTTTTATTTGTTATAATAACTGGAGAAATAGTTATTCTATAACTCATTATTTTAATGATGTATGTGTCTATATTTAATGTTACCTCAATCCCATCATCACAAATTTGGATAACACTCAAAAATTTGTGTTTAGACCTTCAATATAAAGAACATTATCTGATGCAAAAACATAATTCTCAATTTAAGCTATGCCAATGCCTTTATTTTTGAAGGAAGAGTCATTACCAAACATTAATGTTCCTCAATCATGTTTCTAAATGTTATTCATAATTTTATAATCCCCAGTCATGTGGCAGGATCACCTACTATCAAGTATCCATGTCGTTTTATTCTTCTATGTTTTAAAAGAAAATTCTTCCAAGAATAAATTTTATTTAGTGTGCACTTGAATTTAATTACCTTTATATTTGATAGGTAACTAATTGGGTACTATTATAATGCATTTCTTAGATCCATGTCTCTTTTTCTCACACCTTCCACATATATTTGCAAGACAGTCAAACCTATTTTGTGATTTCAACTTGTAACTGATTTCCATTTCTGCACACCTTATTCCATAATCTACTTCCTTATCATTAGAACAACTCCCTTGGATTTTTGAATTGTCCTAGGCCATACATGTTATTATAAAACATATATAATTTATGTCTAAACATACCACAACACTAGTAATTTCCTTTAAATATAAATTTTCTTAGAAAACCAGATTTGTGTCCAGAAAATTTCTATCCATAATTTAACATTGGCTAAAATTTTGGGTCTAACATTGTCTTTGATTTAGAATAAAAGTTTCATTCAAGATTATCTTTTCATAAAAAACTTTTTAATAAATTTATCTTTATTTTTCTTGGTCCATATTTGACCATAATTAATATTTAAACCTTCATTATTTGTGATAACAGTTTTGGAAACAAATTTTTCAGATGAGGATTTTACCTGAATTTTTTCAGCATCTCTCAAGGATTCTCCCTTTAATTCAATAGAGTTTTTAAATTCATTATTAATATTTTTTAGTTATTTCTAAACTTCAATACATTTTTATTGTTTCATTGATAATTCTTCATCCTTAAAATAGATTTTTTATTTAATATCTTTTATCATCTTATCATATTTATTAGATTTCAACCTAAGTTTTTTATTTTCTTATGGAAGAGTTGTAACCCTTTTTACTTGCTAAAATTTTTAATCTGTCAACTTCTTGTTCTAATTTACCAAATTCATCTTCTATTTCTTGAGTACAATTTTTTGATCAAGACATGACTCAAGCATATCTTTGAGAATTTATTCATACTCTATTAGTTCTAAATTATCTTCATCACTACTTGAGAAGTCAATGGTTTTCTAAACATGATCCATAAAATTTGTAAATTTATTATGTGTTTCTTCATCAGAATCACTGAAAAAAATAATATTATTTTCCTCTTATTTACTCATAAAATTTATTCTTTTGTTTCTTTTAAATATATTATCATTTCCACCTGCCATTGAAGCTTATTTATATTTTTTATCTACTTATTTTCTTGATTATTTTCATGATTTTTAGATTTTTAATATGATCCTTTATTTCTTGGAAAATTAACTTCATAGTGTTTAATTCCATTAATTTTATCACATATATTAGAGAATATACCTTTGTTCTTGCTTTTTTCCATTCTAAAATATTTTTGATATGAAAGAAATATCTCTTTGATATTCATCTTCATTCTCAAAATCACTTGAGTCTACAACATCTTTATAATTAAAAATTTTCATATTCCTCAAGGATTCAAATTCCATTTCATCTTTAATTTTCATTTTATATTAGAAAATATTTCTCATTTTATAATAAATGAGAATATTATGTAACTCATCCATAAAAATGTCTTCTCTATCTTCAAGAGATGAAATTTTAGGATTAAATCTATATGAAAAATTTCTCATCAATTTCTTTATAATTATGGAATCATCAAGTTTATCACCAATGCCTTGAATATTACCCAAAATTTCATATAACTAAGTAAATAAATCATCAAAAAATTTATCCTCATCCATTTTTATGTATTCAAATTTGATCCTCTAGTTCTCTAAATTTTCATATTTGATATTCAGATTACCATCATAAGTACTCTCTAGCTTGTCCCATATTTCTTTTATAGTCTGTAGTACCATAAATTTAGTGTAAAATTTATCTAATAATATCATGATAATAAAATTTTTCACTTTTCCATCCAATTAAATTACTCTTGTCAGCAAACATTATCTATACATCATTTATAAAGGGTAGAAATTCCACTATTTCTACATCATGAACTTCTGGCCCATGATAAAAAAGACATGGAAATATTTGATTCTTCAAAGTGAGATAATTTTTACATATAATGTCAGTAAACCCCTACTGTTGAATGAATTAATATAATATATTCCCTAAAGTGAAATTATTAGATCCTATTGAGGTAACTAGGCTATAATACTAATCTAAGTGTCTGGTAGGATCAATTTACTCTATGGATGGGGGTGAATCAATGGAGAGATGTTTTTATAGTTTATTTTCAAAATAAGTAGATCTCTGTGAATTATTATAGTTTGATCAACTAAAAATTGATAAATCTCAACCTTTATCATGATAAGAATATAATAATAAAGAGCACATAATTTTTTCAAGGTTCATATCCAATGTGGAATAGTACTCCTTGTCATGGATGGTTGCTCTCCCCAACCAAAAATTCTTTTGAATATAAGCCAAAGTGATTTCCAATCATATGAATTCATATGTAATCACACCCCACATGTTAGTATTCACACTAAACACTACAAATTAACACTAAAAATCAAATAATATGAAGAAGATCACCAAATAAATTAGGTTTTATTGATAAAAATTGATGAAGATCTACTTCCATGAGCCTCGATAACATTAAAGAAATAATTTCCCATTGCAAAAACTAAATATACAACTTTACATATGAGTTTTATTTGTTTTCAATGAATTTTACTAGTTTTCAATGATTTTAAATAAAATATACAGATTTCATTGGTGTTAATATGTTAAAAAATTTATAAAGAAGAATCTGTTGGAAAGAAGTTCGGTTGAAGTTACTAAGCTTGATAACAATGTTGATTTAGCTTGGATAAATGTATAAGTAACAAAGTTTCTCAAGTATAATTCTATTAAGTATGTTATTTTGAATACTTTGAGTTATTTTATGATGATTGGTGAATTGTTCTTAATTTCTACAATATGTTCTATGTTTGTCAGAGATGCACATTTGTTGTCATCATTATGGAATATTCCTTAAGGAATTTATTTAATAAGTCTACTAAACTGAACAAATCAAGTTTAATTAATAAGTTTTTATTAATTATTTTCTAATATGAATGTTACCAATCAGAATAAGTTTTGAAAGATAACCAGACCAAGTCTAATAAACCAAAGTTATCATACAAATATAACCAGATGAATATAATTATACAAAAAACAAGTAGATGGAGGTTTCTAAACTATACAATTATATGGATTGTCCATCAAATGAACTGAGATGAAAAGTTCAAATTTATAGAGGAAGTTTTGTGAAACCACCAAAGGAATGTTCATAATTACTTCAGTTGATGCTAAGTGAAGTGTTCTTAAATGATCAAATATTATAATTCTATAAGGTTTTGATTCTTCCTGATAATTTAGTCAAAGTGTAAAGTCACTCAAATAGAATTTAATCAGATAATTTTAAAGGGGATATTGAAGAGAGACTATGTAATGTTTTTATTATTAGGATATTTATATGTGACATAACTCAGGATCCCAAACATTGTAAAGATATGATTGAAGTTTGGAAGAAGAGTTGTACAAAGTCCATCAGACCGACTTGTACAATGATTATGATGAAAATTAAAGAATTTGAAATGAGGTGTTGAAGAAGTTGTAATCGAATAGAGAATTAAACTATTAAATATGTATTTATAAATTTAAACAATGTTAAAACTCATCAAAATACTGTATACAATAGATAGGGGTATATTTCAAGATAGAAAAAATGTATGAAAATATAATTTTATTCAGTAATTGAAGTTTAAATTTGTAAAGGTAACTATTGTATGGAGGCACTGGTTCAAGTTCATTGGATGAAGAACTATTAAACTAAGGAAATCCAAATAGATGTAAGGAAGTGCAATGAGCAGAGAAGGATCCATCAGAGGGATGAGCATCAGATAAACAATCATGATGTCACTAAATAGAATATTTAGTGGTATTGTACCAAACTAAAGTTTCCAAGAAGTAGAAAAGGATAGAAAATTCTGATCTAAGGATTAAAAAAATATTTTTTTTCATGAAGTCATTAGATGGAGGTTTTTGATTAATATTCATTAGAATGAAGTTTCCCTGCATGTTGAGTGGACATATATTTTTGAGGTTTTTTGAATATTTTTATTGGATAGATGTTTTTGGATGATGTTATTATATAAAAATTATTATAAAGACATCAGATTGAGTATTACAAAGTCATATTATGGACACTAAAAAGTCACTAAATATAAGAAGAAGATCAGATATTTGAGGGTTCAACAAAAGGAGAAAGACTAATAAACATCTATAGACCCCATAGAAGGAACAAGTTCCCCATAAAAGTATGCTGAATAGACTTTCAAAGGGAAATAAAAAATAAAGTTTTTAGATGATAGTTTTTTAAATCATGTTGATGGTTATAGGAAGTGCCTTGAGAAATATTTTGTGACATTTCTATAATTTATTAAAGTAATATTAGATAAAGTTTCACCAGATAGAATACATGTTATGAAGTTGTTCCATACGTAATGTTCAAAGAACTTTACAAAGTTTATAAAGTTATTTTTGTGGAAATGATATGATGATCATTCAATGTTTTAATAATCATGAAGGTTGTTTGTGTTTTTTTCAAGCTTAAAAAAATTTGGGGAAGTTTGTTGACAAATAAAATGTTTCAGTAGAATTGGGTATAATTCTAGTGAAATAAAAATATGTAGGAAGTTTGAAATTCAAGTTTGTGCTGGGAGAGAAAAACATTTGAGTTACCACACTTACCCAGAGAATTACACCTATATAAAGGGTTAAAAAAGTATATAAAACGTGTGAAACACTATTTAAATTTATAGGAGAAAAATTGATTAAGAATTTTCACTATAAGAAAGTGTCAGCCATCAAGCATGATAAATATTCTCATTTGGACTAAAGTTTTAGAGATGAAGTTATGAACATAATATGGGGAATCATATGGAGCTAAATCACCCAACAAAACTAAGTTCTAAATTAATAAAGGAAGAATATCACATCATACTGAAAGGTTTTTGGATGAATAAAGAAGAGAATAATAAAGAAGGATTGAATGAACTATAACCTAGTGAATCAACATTGGAAAAACATTATTAGATGAAGCTATCACACAAAAAATCTTCAGAACAAGAAAGAAGAATAAATAAGAATAAGAAAGGTAACATAAGAACTATCCTCGTACATAACCTCACTGAATTAACATCATTAGATGAACAAGAATTAACAAACATGATTAGATATAAGAATCAAATGGAAAATTTCTAGATATATGAATGAAGGAGTTATAAAATTTCTTACCCACTACTTTGTTAGTAACAAAGTGAAAAAGAATGAAGTGAAGAAAAAAGAAGCGTTATGACATCTAATAGAAGTCTCATATGGTGGATTAATTTATTGGAGTTACAAAGTAACTAAAGAAGAAGATTAAGACCATAATCAGAGGTAGTATAAAAAACCAATAGTGATCTGAAAGTTGGACAATGCTTTCAGTAGTCTAGGGAAGAGGATTGTTTCCACACCCTCGTAAAGTTTAGGGACACACACTTAGCTAAGAATTTTCTTCTATCCACACTATTATACTTGGAATCATATTATAGTGTATAATCCATGTACTGGTCATCATCATGCATGGAAATAACTAGTTACTCTTATTGAGTAGTGAAATCTGTCAAAATATCATGTATAAACTTTACTTTCTTTCATAAACTTGTATATTATAAATAATAGAGAATAATAGAATCAAGATTTTAATAGATCTAAGAGGTAAAGGGATAAAAAGTCATAAAAGTTGAAAAATTTCCCAACACTAATTCACCCCTCTCGATGTTTAGTATATCTTGAAGTGGTCCTCTCAGATGGTATTAGAGGAAATGTTCACCTATATTAGATCCTTTAATTTGTAGTTATTATATTTTGACAATTTGAGTCTCTTTCCTATATTAACAATAAAGTGTTGGTTTATTTAATATTCATTTATTTTTTATTATAATTATATTTCTACCAAGACCATGATGAATATAAGAAATAAAGAAAAAATAAATATGAATAAGTTATCCCTCTTGCCTAAATAATAAGAATTTTTAGATTATCCATGCCTTGAAAATAATGAATGTATATTCAGATTGGAAAGTGAAGAGAAGGTGGATCAAGTTTCCACCAAGGATAAGGACAACATTCCTACCTCATGTATGTTAGGTGATCATGGGGTATTTGAAAATTCTTATATAAATCATCCTCAAGAATAAGATCCTAGTATAAGTGGTGATTATGATTAATCTAAAACTTCTCAAAATTTATCAATTGATATATTAAGAGATATTTAATATTGTGTTCCCCAAGAAATAATATCTATTATTTTTGGTGTCTTTTAAAGTTTTCAAGAAGAGACCACCTATCTAGAATAAGAAGTATATAAAATGGGGAAGGATTTTCAATGAAAAGTTTTAGAATTTTTAAAGCTCTATAGATAGGTTGGAGCCTTTAAAGCTATAAAGGTAGAGCTTTAAATAATTTCCTATATTTTGAAAGAAAAATACTCTGGGAAGTTGAATATAAATATGGTTTCAAGAATACTTGGGAAGAAAAGACCCATGCATTTGAATAAAAATTAAAAAATAGCATCTATGTCAGGGATTTAAAGTTGGAATAAGAATCCAATAAAATCAAGGAACTTAAATCTTTGTTAAAAAAATACATGCTTGATAAATTGGAATTTGTAATAATGAATAAGGTTTTTGAAGTGAAGGTGTTTATGGTTTAATAACAAAAAAAATCCCTCAATATTAGATGTATATAATTGAAAGTTAAGTTGGATAATTTTGTGAAGACACATATTGAGACTTCACAAAATAAGGATAAAGTTGTTGTTGGTACACAATGATCATTGGAGGATTCTAAGGTTAAAATACATAAAACATGTGATAATAATATCATGACTTCATTTAATGATTTATCTTAAGTAGTTGTAAAGAAATAGGTACTATCCATACCATTTAGTAATAATGTTTCTAAACATCTTTTATTGAATAGCGTAGGTTAGAAAAAAATATAAGTATGGATGAGGAAAGATGATAATAAGCCTACCACCATGAATAGGGTGGATAGAAAAAAGAGTGTGAAATATTATTCATCATAGAGTGTAATAATTTATAATAAATACCCAAAAAATTCATATAAAATATACAATAAGATCAATGTTTGTGGGTAAATGATGGTGCTACAAAAGATTTTGGGATCATGCATTATATTATTGGTATAATATTCAAAATGTAAAATCACAAATGAAGCTCATGTCATGGGGAAGAAATTCAGAGATGAAGAAGCAACATCTACAGAATGATGTTCACAAGATTGGTACATGCTCATTTCAACATGTATCTAAAGTTGATAAGAAAATAAGGCCATAATAGTTAGTGAATAAGGATGAAGAAACCTTAGGAAGTAACCATAAAAATACTGTAAACAAAAAATCTTGTCATGACCCAACCCTAACTTGGGTATAAGCCACAACTATCCCAAGACTGCCTCCATAGACAAGAACCAAAAGACATATCCTCAATGGGATGCCTTTAGCTAATGTACCTGCACACACACACCAAACCATCTCAGTGCAGAAGTGTAGAGGAATAATAATAAAAATATGAAACAACTAGAATATAACCAAGCATGAAAAACCTCTAGAGTGTATAAGATAATTAAAATGAAAACTAAAAAGTAAATGAGAAAAATACACACCTAACCAAAAAGATATCCCAACCTAACAAAACTAGAAAGTAAAAGTACCGTAGAGCCCATATCAGGATGTCAAAGCTCTGACCACCATACACGGTCCAATGAAACAAGTATCACTAAGCTCATATAAAGTCACAAATGACCTATTCGTCATCTGCATAAGACATGAAATGTACAAGAAATTCCCAAGCAGTGGTGAGTATATACATTCCCAGTAGGATTACCCAAAATTTGAAGGGGGGGGGGGAGGCAGTAAGAGACATTATAGAAATATATACTAACCAACTCAACCAAAAGTAAGAGAATAAAAAAATCCAATGACATGGATATAGAAAGATATATATATATATATATATATATATATATATATATATATATGATTAAACCAAATAAACCCAAACAAGATAGAATGGGATCTCCATCTCATAGCCCAGCCTAGGAAAGAGTTAAAATGGTTATAAAAGTCCATCAATACCCAACATATCATCCATATACCTAGAAAAAAACATCCAATTCAAGCCACACCTTGACACTATTCCACACAGTTGAGGGGAAAAAATCTTAAATTATAGGACCCACAACCTAGTGTATCAAGGGGGTTCCACTCAATAGGTAGATGACCCATGCCCTGATGGGATAGGGGGTTCCAATATGATGTCATGGGGACCCAAACCCTATCTGATAGGGGTGTTACACTCAATAGATAGAGGATCCATGCCCAAGATGATGGGGGGGGGGGGGGGGTTACACTCTAGTTTCATGAGGACCCACGCCCTATCCGATAGAAGGTTCCACTCAATATATAAAGGACTCGCACCCAAGATGATGGGAGGTTCCACTTTGGTGTCATGAGGAACCACACCCTATCCGATAGGGGGTTCCACTCGGTAGATAGAGGACCTATTCCCAAGCTGATGAGGGGTTCCACTCTATAGGTTGAGGACCCATGCTCCGGTCCATCAGAAGGGTTCCACTCTAGTGCTATAAGGAATCACTCCCTATCTGATAGAGGAGTTTCACTCAGTAGAAAGAGGGCCCATGACCTGATTTTTCATGGGGGTTCCACTATATAGGTCACTAGTGATCCTATTTCTAATTACTACCAACGTCGGGTGTTGCCTAAATAATAATCATGCTCGGAATATCTCATATCGCATCTCAAAATCCACAAAAGTGGGTACCATCGCGTTCTATATTAAAAAAAACTTAGTATAGGCTACTCACAGGCCAATATTTGAGTCAAAATGAAGAAGATATGAGAATTTAAAGTTTCCTAAAAAGGAACCAAGGGGTACATAGTGTGTGAGGGGACCCACAAGGAATGTGTTCCCACTCCATGGCCTGTACATTTCCCAGGAGTTACACAAATCACTAAACATGTATCACTACATGGTGTGTCCAAGAACTCGGGGTCCTAGCTCGTGCACCTTGGACATGTCCATGTACTTTGGCACACGATGTGCACCCAGTAGTATCCGTGTACTTTGGTACATGGCATGATCCTGGCCATGTCCTCCCACATAGGTTCTTTCCTATGTGTTCTTCCATATGGGATGTCCATATAGTTATGGTTACACAACAAGTAGGTGGGTCACACACCATTACATCCTTATCTTGTTCCCAAAACCCAAGCCGCCACTGCCTAGGGGTCACACAGTGTGTGTTATTTCAAACTACATGGAATATAGTCGTGATTTTCACAGAACATTAGATCCAGCATCCATGTGATAGATCTAGTGTTTCAGCCTTCATATTCAGCCTCATTTATTCTAGAAAATTGTGGATCTAACTTCAGATGGTCAATTTTGGCCATGTGGTGGCCAGAGATCGGTACTTGATTCTTCCCATGTGAACCAGTATGCACACTATTGCGCCTCCATGCCACTCTATCTCCATTATTGATTTCAATCATTGAATTGATATCCCATATCCTAAAATCCAACAAAACCCATCCAAGATTTTTTGATCCATCCCTCACACATGAATTTTCTATGAATTCGGGGGTTCAATCATGCTCATTCACAACCAGTAATGTCGAATCACAACCCCATAGTCCCATGATGACTAATGCAAAACAATTATGGGAGAAAGGAAAAAAACAAAGGCTTATCGATCATTTCCAATTATTCTTGTCCAAATATAAAGAACAAGGATATCCAGGGTGAGAAATGAAATAATAGTCAATTAAATTTCAATACACAGGGGAATGAAATTGTTCACAATTGGTGAATATCAAAGGAAAATATTGATCTTTCTCAAAAAAATAATTAAATGATATAGAAAACATAAATAAAGATTCTTAACTAGATATTGTATTGTTTCTTATTGAATAAAATTCTATCCATTGATTAAGAGAAGTCCTTTCATTCACTATGATTCGATCTACTTCAATCTGAAGTTTCATCACCATCTGAATTTGATTCACCAATGAAGAGGAGGAAAAACTCCCTCGATCATCCAAGGGTTTATGTGACTAACCCTGTAGTATTCTCTATAATAGATAATTTATGGATGAAAACCATTGTGTTAATTTAATGAACTAATTAAATTAATACTTTAATTAATCCACTAAA
Organism: Viscum album; assembly: GCA_963277665.1. Taxonomy (NCBI): domain Eukaryota; kingdom Viridiplantae; phylum Streptophyta; class Magnoliopsida; order Santalales; family Viscaceae; genus Viscum; species Viscum album. Next base: position 703,639 of record CAUJRU010000326.1, on the reverse strand, counting down.
TGTACCATCAATGTCCATTTTATCTGAATTCACAACACTGACCTATTTTAGGTCATACTTAGGGTAAGCATCGCATTCCATACTCAACCGTGGTCTCATATTTCTAATCTAATATCCCATTTAATATTTATCTTATTTTATTTTGGAAACTACACATGCATGATATAAAATTAATTTTGGGTACATCGGGATTGATAATTGCATACCGTATCAGTTCCTGGATCTGAAAATATATACAAAAATATTTCAAAGTCTTATAAGGAAAAAATTGGGTCTCTACATCATTCCATCCTTCAATATTTTCATCCTAAAAATTCAAAACTTATACAAAAATATCCAGATAATAAGCCCACATCAGGATATTCCACTCCCAAGAACTCTCCTACATGTTCCTGTGCTGCCACAACACGTGAACCAAGGGGATAGTCTATCCACATAGGGTCCTCTCCCATCAATCCTAAATCACCACTGGGTACTCTGCAAAAGTGGTTCCATCCTTGATGTTCACCTCTCCCTAGTTGATAACATACATAGGGTTATGTATGAACCTCCTCAATTGTGAAACATGGAAGACATCATTCACCCACCTCAACTGTGGTGGTAGAGTGAGGTAGTAAGCAACCTTCATAGCCCTTTACATGATCTCAAATGGCCAGATGAACCTCAGGAATAGCTTTCCTCCTTGGCATAATCTCTACAATCCTCATCATAGGGAGACTCTTATGAAAATGTGATCTACCTTCTCAGAATCCAAGGGCCTATAATGACGATCTTCATAAGATTTATACATGATCTGGGTTGTCCTCATCTGCTCACAAATGACCTAGACTTTCTTTGTTGTCACCTACACCAACTCTGGACCCACAAGAGATGCCTCACTGATATCTATACTACATAAGGGTGACATAAATTTTCTCTCATATAGGGCCTCAAAAGGTTCCATGTTGATAGTAGAGTGGTATCTATTGTTGTATGAAAAATATACAAAGGGTAGGTGATCCTCCCATATCTAGCCAAAGTCCAACACGTAAGCTCTTAGTATATCATCCAAAAGCTAGATAGTGCGCTCTATATTCCTATCTATATGGGGGTGAAAGTATGTACTCATCCTGATTTGGGTCCTGAATGACTCCTTAAAGCTTCTCCACAATTGTGATGTGAACCATGCATCATAGTTAGATACTATAGTTGAGGGCACCCCATAAAGGTGAACAATATCTCATATGTACATTTTCCCCAAACTCTCCACTGAGATTTACTCCCTGATAGAAAATAAGTGCTCCAAATTCATGAGTTGGTTAACTATCACTGAGATAAAAATGTGTCCCTTTATTGTCTATGGAATCCCTGCCACAAATTCCATGGATATGTTGTCCCATTTCCACTCTGATATCTAAAGGGGATGAAATAAACCTGCTGAAACTTGGTGCTCAACCATCACCTGCTGATAGGTGAGGAACCGAGAGATGAACTCAGACACACCCCATCTCATACCAGACCACAAAAAATTCCAATGAAGGTATCTATACAGATTCCCCACATTAGGATGTACAACTGAAAGAGATGTGTGGAACTATCGTATCACCTCCTTCTACATCATGTCTAGGATCACCGTCCATCCTCAAAAAAGGATGATGTGATTCCCTCCTTCATAATATCTATATGGTTAATCTCATATGGATATTTCATGACCCATCCTAATGGGGACCACACTGTGACTCCCCAAGTCCGCCTCCAATAGGTCAGGGGATGGTGACTAGCACCGAGTAGGCATATTAATAACATGGGAGGAAATGTCTAAGAACCTGTACACACACACACATCTCCAAGCCCACGAATAATGAAATGTAAAAACCACTAAGGAACAAAATGCATACATACAACTAAACCTAACCAACAGAGTATGACAGAAAGTAAAGTACTGAAAGTAAACTGGGCTAGAATACAATCCCACCAAAAACAAGAGTATGAAAACTACAAAGTCCAACCTGTAAACACAAAGAGGTACTGGGACAACTGCTCATAGCCGTAGGAACACCTCAGTGTGTAGGGAAATCAGAAAGCTCGGTCCTGTCCTGGTCCACCATAGACTATCAAAAGGCTGCTCGTCTACACAAGACATGACACGTGCGGAAAAGCCCGTGCAGGGGTGAGTATAACAATACTCAGTAGAGGACCCCGAAAAACCACAAAGTAAAACACAAAATAAATGCACAATTAGATCTACACAATATATGTATACTGAACATATAATAGGAGAACATAATACATATATACTAACAACCCAGACCCATGGTCTAGAGATAGGTCACACAACCACACACCCCTGCTAGGGATTCAGTTCGAAGATTCCACGAAGCACTTGTTCTGAGAGAACTCACTCCATGAGTCTGATAGCTCTGAAGATGTACGTCTGAGAAGCACTATTCTTCAGGAAAAGCCATGAGATATAGATACAATCATTATGGGAGAACACACTCCTGAGTGGGAAAGATCACGATACACAGATGGGGATCACTATCAGGTCCATGGAGGATACCGCGACTCATCTGAATTTACCAGCTAGGTATAGGATCGATGCCTGGTTGGTTTTTCATGTCGATGCCTGACTCTACCTAGGGTCAATAATGGATAGAGGATCTCGCTCCGAGCCTCTCTGAGGGATACCTGACTCTATAATAGAAAGTCTCGCTAAAGGTATCATACTCCTGTAGAAGGAAACAATGCCTAACCTTCAGGGGAACGAGAAGAAGGGGCACTAACCCAAATGAAACATGTCCAAGATACGATGGACAAGAAGACCAAGACATTTTACAAAAAAGTAGATGGCATATAGAAAAGTCACACGCCATGTATTATGACCCTGAGTATAGCCCATGTACAACGACCTGTGTTGTAAGGCTGGTCATGTAGAAAAAGTTAGTACATGGCATGTGGTATGGATTACATGTTGTGTCCGAGTAACTAGGCTCAGCTCCGTGAACACTAGCCATGTGCCCATACACGGCCTCAACCCATGCGTACCAACCCGTGTAATCGGCACACGGGGTGACCTGCATTACTGGTCTTTCCTGGACATGTGGTGGAGTACACGATCATGTTCTCCATCCCGTGTCCATGTATCCACTGGATACACGCTAATTACTACATAGTTTCATCTACCATGCCGCATAGGGTCTACACACCATGTTGCGAAGCCGTGTAGTCCCTACCACATCTGTGTATTTACCAGAGTACACGCCGAGCTTCGGGGAAGGTCCAACACGCCGTGTGACTGGGGTTACACACTGTGTGATACCTGTCTGATGCCCGAAACCCTAACCACTGCTGAGCCATTCCACATGAAATGTTTTTTGGGATAGATGCCGTGTATTCTGAAAATTTATAGAATCGCAGATTTCCACCATTGCACCTTCTATGCTACCTCGTTCATTGATCCATCCATTAGATCGCCATGAAACTCACTGGTTTTGGTCACCCCGACACCATGAAGATGATTCTATTGTTTTCAGGCCTCCGATTAGTCCCAAAAACACATAATGATCCACCCACGTGAAGAACACTCGAAGAACAGTCTTTCTTGATCCGGTCCGATTCATCGTCCACTATCGTCATCACACCTTTACTAGGTCATCGTGATATCAGATCTTCAATTTGGGATTGTTGCGTCGTAAAATGAATGTGCAATGATCTGTTGTTCCTTGCCCCACGAAGAATGTGAAGAACACATGAGGAAAAGAAATGGGGGAGAAATCCAATAATCAAATCGAGGAACAAACCTCCACCATCGTTCGTCATGGTGTTGATCCGCTCCCGTTAGTAGGATCAAACGAAGCAGAACTCAACAACAATTCAACATGGATTAATTCCCCAAAATCAACCCAATAAACCCGCCCCACAAGAATGTATGAATCCACAGATCAACATGTTCATGGTTGATCTTCATTCATCATTTAAATTCAAAAACGGGGAAAGAAGAATCAAAATAACAACCCCTACCTCAATCCGATTGAAGAATGATCGCCGCGTCACATTCATTGGTGGGATTCGTCGAATCCGAGAGGTGTTTTCTTGTGACGTCGTCATCCACCAACGGGTACTCCTCCTCCAAAGCTCCAAGAGTCTCTCTCTCTATCTCTCAATTCATAGGGTTATGAGGCTAACCCTGTAAACTTTTCATTAGCATAAACTTATAGGGGAGGATTAGGTCACTGTGCAAAAAGGAAACATTTTAAAACAATAAAAATAAATTGTTAATTTATTTTATTTCTTCTAAAGTGATTCCTTTTAAAACACCCAAAAATTAACTTTTGCAGCCGACTCGCACCGGTCAATGTTAGGCCCCACATAAGGTAAAGTCGCTTCTCTGAATGTAAAAATTCCCTCAGATTTTTGATTCGGGCACCCATTTAAAAGATAATCCACTTTTTTAGGAAAACCACTCATGTGCGCTGTTTAAAATTTTAATTTATTTCAAACATTTATTCTGGGCACTCCAGACCTTGGAATCGCACGCCGTCGAAAGGTATGGTCTCATAATAATTCCATATAATATTTAAAAATAATACACAGAAAAATATAAGACATTAAATTCTCCCCACCTTGGGGCTTTGTGTCCCCGAAAAGCCAAAACAAAGACTACTCAAAAAGATGTGGGTACTGGGCACGAATATGAGTCTCCCGCTCCCACGTGCTCTCTTGAAGATTCCCATGCTGCCACCAAACGCGAACTAAGGGAGTTGATCACCCATGAAGGATCATCTGCTTCCATTCCTCTATCTCCACTGGGTACTCATCAAAGGTTATCCCATCCTCGAGGTCTAGATCACCCCAATCGATGACATGCGATGGGTCATGCACGTACCTCCTCAGTTGTGACATGTGGAAGACATCGTGTACCCGGTGCAACTATGGTGGTAGAGATAGGCAGTAAGCCACCTATCCGACTCTGTGTAGTATTAGTAAAGGTCCGATGAACCTCAGAGATAGATTTCCGCCTTGGCCAAAACTCTGTAACCCTCATCGAGGTGAGACCCAAAGAAAGACGTGGTCTCCATCAAACTCTAGGGGTCTCCATCGTCTGTCAGCATAAGACTTCTGCCAGCTATGTGCAGTATTAATCTACTCTCAGATGATCTACACCTTCTCGGTGGTAGCTCTCACCAACTCTGGACCCATGAGTGCTGACTCTCTGAGGTCGGTCTAGCAAAGTGGTGATCGAAAGGGTCTCCCATACAAGGCCTCGAACGGAGCCATACCAATGGTGGAGTGGTAGATATTATTATACGTAAACTCCACCAGTGGTAGGTGGTCCTCCCAACTACGACCAAAGTCAGAGATACAAGCCCGCAACATATCCTCCAGAACCTGAATGGCCCCCTCCATCTGACCATCTGTTTGGGGATGAAACGCTGTGCTCAAGCGTAGCTAAGTCCCAAAAACATCCTGCAATCACTTCCACTATAGTGATGTGAAACAGGCATCTTGGTCCGAGAATATTGTCGAAGTGATGCCATGAAGATGAACTATCTCCTGCACATAGAGGCGTCCCAAGCTCTCTACGGAACTTTGCTCCCTGATATCTAGGAAGTGGGATGACTTGGTGAGTTGGTCAATGATCACCCAGATGGAATCATTCCCCTTGGAAGTCTGTGGTAAGCCTGTCATGAAGTCCATAGATATTCCATCCCACTTAAACTCTAGAACTTCTAGGGGGTGAGCTAATACCATTGGAACCTGGTTCTCAGCCTTCACCTGCTGGTATGTAAGGCATCAAGAAATGAACTCTGCTGCTTCTTTCTTCACGACTGACCACCAGAACTATCATCAGATATCCTGGTACATGTTTTCCACTCCTGGATGTACCTCCAAGGGGGAAGTATGATACTCCCTCAGGACCTCTTTCTGCAATGCCACTGGTACAACAGTGCATCCTCTGAAAAGAAGTATGTGCTCCCCACCTTGTGAATATCCATCAGGAGCATGTCCTGTGGATAACTAAGCACGCAAATCCTCATAGTCGACATCCCCAAGCTGCGCCTCCCTAACTCACTGTAAGAGTAGAGTGGTGAAAACCATCAACTGTAGGTAAGCTGCATCCTCTCTATCCACAAAGGATAACTGTAATGTTGCTAACTGCTCTGTCGCCTCACTCAACAGCTGTGAGTTCGACCTTATGCTAAGAGCATCCGCCACATTTTTCTCCTTCATAAGAGTATAGATGATCTTGAAATCATAGACATGGAGGAAATCTAGCCAATGAATCTATCTTAGATTCAGATCCTTTTACGAAAATAAGTACTTGAGGCTCTTGATGTCAGAGTAGACGATAAACTACTCGCCCATAAGGTAGTGTCGCAACATCTTCAAAGCGAAGACTACTGCTGCCAACTCGAGATCATGGGTAGCATAGTTTTTCTCATGTGGCCTAAGCTGGTGCGAATCATAAGTAATCACTACCTACCTTTACATCAGGACACAACCAAACCCGATTCCTGATGCGTCGTAGAAAACTACGTACCCTACACCCTCTTCCGGCAATCTCAAAACCGGGGCACTCATCAAAATCTGTCTCAACTTCTCAAAAGACTACTGGAACTTCTCCATCCAAAATAAGGGTTTCCCTTTCCTGGTTAAGGCTGTCATCGGGGATGATATTTGGGAGAAATCAAGGATAAATCTCTGGCAATATCCTGCCAACCCAAGGAAGCTTCTCACCTCCGTCATGCTCTGAGGTGGCTCCTATGCTAGCACTGCCTCCACCTTGGCTGGGACTACAACTACACCATCTGCTGAGATGTCATGTACCAGAAAATGGACTTCCTGAATCTAGAACTGACACTTCAAGAGCTTCCCATAAAGCTAGTGCTCTCGGAGTACGTCTAGAACCATCCGCAGGTGTCTCGCGTGCTCCTCCTCTGACACCGAGTACAAAAGGATGTCGTCGATGAAGACCACTATGAACCGGTCCAAGTACGGCTAGAAGATATGGTTTATCAGTACCATGAACATTACGGGGGAATTTTTCACACCGAAAGGCATCACCAAGTACTCATAGTGACCATAATGGCATTTAAAAGCCATCTTCAGTATATCCTCATCCCGTACCTATAACTGGTGATAACCTGATCGAAGTTCAAACTTCGAGAACCACTGTGTCCCTCTCAAATGATCAAAGAGGTCATCAATTCTCGGTAGTGGATAATTTTTCTTCACCGTTACCTGATTCAGGTGCCGGTAATCCATGCAAAACCTCAAAATCCCATCTGCCTTCTTGGAAAACAAGACTGAGGCCGCCCAGGGTGAGACACTAGGTCTCACGAAACCCTTTCTCTACAAGTCCTCCAACTTCACCCTTAGATCATGAATCTCTACGAGAGACATATGATAAGATGAAGAGGAAATAGATGCCGTCCCAGGGAGCAGGTCGATGCAGAAGTCAATTTCTCGATGGGGAGGTAGTCCCAAAACATCTTCGGGAAAGACGTACACGTACTCCACCACTACTACTGGGAGTTGGGATCTCATCACATCTACTGCTCCAAGGGAAAGTCTAGCTAAATCATGAGTGACTGGCTGCACCCTCCTATGTATGAGTCCATTGTGTGCTGCCTGGATCTCCTTTTCTCTAACAAAGGAAAACCTCATCCCATCACTATGGGCACACCACACTCTTCTCCTAAAAAAGTCAATCTGAGCATGGATTGAAGATAACCAATCCATACTGAGATTGACTTCATAATTCCTCGATGCTACAACCAATAGGTTCCAACTGAAACTATCACCTCTAAGGGTAAGATAACACTGTTTTCAAAAGTGTGTGATCATCGAGTCTCCTCCCATAGGTGTCTCCAAGTGTAAGGATCGAGTCAACGAATCCACCTGAATCTCAAGGTTTCGTACAAGACATGTGGATATGAAGGAACGAATGACACATGTGTCTATAAGTACAATAGGTAAGGTAGAGAAGACACATATTGTACCTCAGATCATCCCTAGAGTCCCTGGGTTGTACGCCTCGACCGCATGCAGCTGCCCCCACCCCTGTACCCCAGCTCTCTGAGCTTGGTGAGGACCTCCTAGGGGTGGTGGTGGAAGTAGATCAAAGCGTCTGCCACCACCTACAGCTCTCCCTATTCCTCTGCCATGTCTGCCACCTGGTGGGTCTGTCTGCTCCATTCTATGCCTCTACCTTGGTGGTCCATCCACCGCTTCCCTGTTAGCAGCTCAACGGGTCGGACAATCCCTAGCGAGATGTCCCCTTTCGTCGCATGAGTAGCACCGCTTCTCCCTATGATGACTGGATCTAGCCTAAGATCCCTAGACTGTCGAATCCTTGTCCTGGGTCCTCCTCTGACGTCTCCCACATTCCGACCCCTATGTCCGACGTCGGCTCCCCACTGTCGAGGTCTCCAAACCTGTCTGCCTGCTGCTGAATGTCATCAGCTGTCTCTACTCTGCCAATAATCTCTCGATCAAAAAAGTCCGCTCGAGAACTCCATCATATGTTGAAATGCATAGAGTAATGACATTATCTCGGATGTCCCATAGTAGACCTCGATCAAAGGTCCAAGATCAGAAGTACTGATCCCTGAACATATCCATCGAGTACCTGGCAAGGTTGGTGAGCCTCGATAAATAGTAAGCTACCGTCAAACTGCCCTGCTAAAGCTAAAGAATCTCTTGGATGCGCACTTCTCTCAGTGTAACTAGAGATAACTCCTCCCTAAAGAGTCGCTCAAAATCTATCCACGAAAGAGACTCCTCGTCGTGAGTCTGTGTGATCAGACTCCACCATCGTCCTATCAAACCCTGAAGAAGGCTCCCTCCTAAGATCACCATATGGTCTGTTGGTGTCCTCACTAGACAGAAAACTCTGGTCACCACCTCAAGACACTCCTCAGCCACCTGAGGGTTAGGCTTGCCTCGAAACCTGATGGGTCTCTGTCTCTAGCACTCATGGAGCGCGCTCAGTCTGCGCTCCTCGTCGGTCGGTACTGCAGGTACCACGAGCTGCTCCACTGGTGGTGGTATAGTAAGTGCACCACCTGGTGGCAATGCCTGGGGAACTGGTCCCTGTATCGAAGCCTCATCACTGAGGGGGTCATCCTCATGATCGTGCTTCTGAATCCTAGCGGGTATGCGTCGCGGAGGCATCCTATAAGGAAATAAGATGTACATGGTCAATGAGTCTATCTGGATAGCTGACACAATGACATGGAAAACACAACCCATTCCTATATGATGCATGTACCATTATTTTATTTCCCCACAACTAGTGTTTTCATGTTACGAGTTGAAAAGCAGGTTATCAGAGTCCTGGTGTATGGATATGTCGGCCACCCGCACCAACACTAGAGTCTCTGGCCTAAAAGATGACCTCGAAACACTGAACACTGCTTCCCCAAACCAATCTCATAGACTCTTGGTCCTAAGGTAGGACCAAAATCCTCTAATACCACCCTATCATGACCCGTCCTAGTGGGGCCCATGCCGTGACTCCCCAATACTGCCTCCAATAGGCCAGGGGATGGTGACTAGCACCGAGTAGGTATATTACTAACATGGGAGGAATTTCCTAAGAACTTGTACACACACACACATCTCCAAGCCCATGAATGCTAAAATGTAAAAACCACTAAGGAATAAAATGCATGCATACGACTAAACCCAACCAACAGAGTATGATAGAAAGTAAAGTACTGAAAGTAAACTGGCCCAAAATATAAGACCACTAAAAACAAGAGTCTGAAAACTACAAAGTCTAACCTGTAAACACAAACAGGTACTGGGACTGATGCTCTTAGCCATAGGAACACCTCAGCCTATAGGGAACTCATAAAGCTCAGTCCTATCCTGGTCCGCCCTGGACTCTGTCAAAAGGCTGATCGTCTGCACAAGACACAACATGTGTGGTAAAGCCTGTGCAGGGGTGAGTATAACAATACTCAGTAGAGGAACCTAAAATACCACAAAGAAAAACACAAAAGAAAGGCATAGTCAGCTCTACACAGTATATGTCTACTGAACATATAATATGAGAACACAATCCAGATATACTCAAAACCCAGACCCGTGGTCTACAGACAGGTCAAAAAACTGCACACCCCTTCTAGGGATTCAGTTCAAAGATTCCATGAAGCACTTTTTCTGGGAGAACTCACTCCATAAGTCTGATAACTCTGAAGACGTCCGTCCAAGAAGCACTGTTCTTCAGGAAAATCCACGAGAGATAGATACACTCATTATAGGAGAATAAACTCCTGAGTGGGAAAGATCACGATACACAGATGAGGATCACTTCCAGGGCCATGGCGGATACCACGACTCATCCTGATTCACCAGCTAGGTATAGGATCAATGCCCGGTGGAGTTGGTCATGTCAATTCCTGACTCTATCTAGGGTCAAGAATGGATAGAGGATCTCACTCCGAGCCTCTCCGAGGGATGCCTGAATCTATCACAGAAAGTCCCGCTAAAGGGATCATACTACTGTAGAAGGAAATGATGCCTAACCTTTAAGGGAATGAGAATAAGGGGCACTAACCCAAATGAAACATGTCCAAGATACGGTGGACAAGAAGACAAATCCATTTTCTAAAAAGTACACAACATGTAGAAAAGTCACACGCCGTGTCTTATGACCCTGGGTACTACCCGTGTACAATGACCCATGTATTAAGGCTTGTCGTGTAGAAAAATTCTGTACACAGTGTGTGGTACAGATTACATGTCGTGTCTGAGTAACTAGGGTCGGCTCTGTGTATGCTGGCCGTGTGCCCGTACACAGCCTCAACCCATGTGTGCCAACCCGTGTAATTGGTAAATGGGGTGACCCGTGTTACTGGCCTCGCCTGGCCGTGTGGTGGAGTACACAATCGTGTTCTCCATTCCGTGTTCGTGTATCCCCTATATACACACCAAGTCATGCGTAGTTGCCTCTGCCATGCCGCATAGGTTCTATACGCCATGTTGTGAAGCCGTGTAGTCCATTCTGTGTCCATGTATTTTACAGAATACATGCCGAGATTCGGGGAAGGTCCAACATGCCGTGTGACCGAGGTCACATGTTGTGTGATACCTGTATGATGCTCAAAACCCTATCCACCGCTGATCCGGTCCACACGGTGTGTTCTTCAAGATACACGTTGTGTATTCTGGAAATTTCCAGAATCATGGTCTTCCACTGTCGCACCTTCCGTGCTGCCCCGTTCATCGATCCGGCCATCTGATCACTATGAAACTCACTGGTTTTGGTCACCCCAACACCACAAATCTCATTCCATTGTTTTCGGGCCTCCAATCAGTCCTAAAAACACATAATGATCCACTTGAGTGAAGAACGCTCGAAGAACGGTCTTTCCCGATCCGGTCGGATTCGTTGTCTACTATTATCGTCACACCTCCACTAGGTCGTCGTGACATCGGATCTTCAATTTGGGATCATTGCATCGCAAAACAAATGTACAATGATTTGTTGTTCCTCGCCCTGCGAAGAACTCGAAGAACACATGGGGAAAAGAAATGGGGGAGAAATCCAATAAGTAAATCGAAGAACAAACCTCCACCGTTATTCATCACAGAGTTGATCCGCTCCCGTTAGTAGGATCAAATGGAGAAAAAATAAACAACAATTCAACATGGATTAATTCCCTGAAATCAACCCAATAAAACCCTCCCACAAGAACGTACGAATCTACGGATCAACATATTCATGGTTGATCTGCGTTCGTCATTTAAATTCAAAAATGAAAAAATAAGAATCAAAACAACAACCCCTATCTTGATCAGGTTGAAGAATGATTTCCATGTCACGTTCATTGGAGGGATTTTTCGAATCCTAGAGGCATTTTATCACATCATCATCGTCCGCCAATGGGTCCTCCTCCTCCAAAGCTCCAAGAGGCTCTCTCTATCTCTCTCTCAATTGGTATAGTTATGAGGCTAACCCCATTAAATTTCTATAAGCATGAAATTATAGGAGAGGATTAGGTCACTGCACAAAAAGGAAACATTTTAAAATAATACGAATAAATTATTAATTTATTTTATTTCTTCTAAAGTGCTTCCTTTTAAAACGCCCAAAAAATAACTTTTGAAGCTGACCTATGCCGATCGATGTTAGGCCCCACCTAAGGTAAAGTCGCTGTTCTGAACACAATAGTGACCTCAGATTTTTGATTCGGGCACCCATTTAAAAGATAATCCACTTTTTTAGGAAAACCACTCATGTGCACTGTTCAAAATTTTAATTTATTTTGAACATTTATTTCGGGCTCTCCAGACCTCAGAATCACATGCCGTCAAAATTTCTACTCTCAAAATAATTCCATATAATATTTAAAAATAATACACGGAAAAATTTGAGACATTACAGGATATATATTCATGAAATACCTTACAATCGATGTTTCCCAATTGAGACTCTCTCAAACACTTGATAAGTAGAAGAGTCAACACCATTGACTAAGGAAAAGTTTCACCCTATTACTCCTATAGGGTTAGCTGCAAGGAAGCCAACTGCTTAAAAGCCTCCTATACCAAGCGAGCTTGATACTTTCTACTAAGTTAATTTTATACCACATTTCCCTTCCCCAGAGTATAGAGTATCTCGAAGTTATAGTCTTATAGGGACTTCAACCATCATCTCCATATCAGGTTCAAGTCTCTTTGCATTAAGATGTTCCTGAGACTCTTATGGTCTGGGTAAACCACAAAATGCTTCCCTATAGTATTTCACCTCCACATCCTCAAGGTGAAGACTAACACTTCTAGATCTAGGTCATGATTTTTGTATTTCTTATCATGGGTTCTCAAATTCCTTAACTTGTATGAAATAATTGTCTACTGCTACATTAACACACAACTGAGACCAGATCTCGAGGCATCATAATGCACTATATACTCTATGCCCTCCTCTGATAGTCTCAACACAAGATCATCTATTATCCTCAACCTAAAATCTTTGAAGTCTCTCTAGAATTACTCATTATAGGAAAAAGGCTTCTCTTTCTACATTATGGTGGTCAAAGGGGATGAAATACTAGATAAGTTTTCTAAAAACCTTTTCTAGTACACTACCAAGCCAAGAAAACTCTACACCTATGACACACTATTGGGTGGATCCAAATAAAGCATTGCATTGATCTTCACCGGGTCCATGGATAAACAATGCTCAAAGATGACATGCCTCAAAAAGTAAATCTCATGAATCCAGAATTGTAATTTCAAAATATTTCTATAAAGATGGTGCTCTTGATGAAAATCTAGGACCATCCTCAAGTGTCATGCATGATTCCTTTAACATAGAGTAGATGAGTATGTTGTCAATGGAGACAACCACAAAATGGTCCAAGTACAACTATAAAACTTGGTTCATCAAATCCATAAACATGGTGGGGGAATTAGTCACACCAAAGGTCATCACCAAGAACTCATAGTGTTCGTAGTGACATCAAAATTCCAACTTCACAATATCAACCTCGCAAACCCTCAATTGGTGGTAGACAGACCTAAGATCTATCTTCGAGAACCATATCACACATCAAAACTTTTCAAAGAGTTCATAAATCCCTGAAAAGGGGTACTTGTTCTTTATTATGGCCTGGTTCAACTGATGATAATCCATGGGAAGCCACAAGATCCTGATTTCATTTTTCATAAATAACACTGGTGATACCCAGGGGAATACACTGGGTTTGATAAAAAAATTCTCTCAAAGGTCTTCCAAATGTAACCATAACTCCCAGAGCTTAGTAGGGGCCATATGAAATGCCACAAAAGATATTAGAACAACCCTGATATGCAATTCAATGAACAAATCCATCTTCTGCCTCAAAGGTAGTCCTAGAACATCCTTAATAAAGACTCCCACATAATCCTCCAAAACTAAAGGAATCCAGATTCCCAAAGAGATTGTTTCACCAATGGATCTTCTCACCAACTGACGAGTAATGGGTTGTAACTGTAACATCCCATGTAAATAAAGAATATGTTATTTTCATATTTATTAATATTTTTGAATTAAATATTAATTTTACTTTAAAAGGTATTCTATTTTCTATGGCATACTCAATATGCAACAACATGTTTCTTTGAAATATTACGTTGCACACAATGTTGAGTTATACTGAAAAATAATAATATAATATTATTATTTTAATTGGTAGTTAATGCATAGACGTTGTATTGGAGAGAATGAACAGAACTAACAATAATATGATTACACATATTTTTTAAATGTTTTTACATTTATCCAATAAAATTTAGAGGCTTAAAATGCGAATGAATCCAATTTTAAGCATAAATACTTTAATATTCATTAAAAGGTTGATTTACCACCTTTTGATGGAGAACCCTTTTTAAATCTAGTTTTTTTAACTTTTATATGTTCTATTTGACAAAATAATATTATTATTTAGAATCGGGACATAAAAATTTACTTTGGATGAAATTTTGGTATTTTTCTGATAAAGTTCATTTTTTAGTGAATAGTGAAAAATACTGTATTTTTAATTCAAAATTTCCTTTTAATATAATTTATTTATATAGTTATATTGTTATTTTTATTGGTTTTAAAGTCTAATTGGATTATAGTTTTACCATTTAATCCAATTTTGGTCATTGGAAGTAATTTTACTTTGAAATTGGACATAAAAAAGTGTCAATCTTTTGGTAGTTATTATTTCTTAAAAACATGTTTTTTGGTTTTGACAATGGAAATTAATTTTAAATTAATTTCTTCCACTTATGTGTTTTGAATTTAAAAAAATGGATTCAAAATTTGGAATCAATAGGTCCAAATTGTTTAAATAGTTAATTTTTATTTTTAGACATTATGAATATTTACTTCAGTAAATTTTTATTTACCATGGTTAATGGGTAAATCTGATAAATAAGGATAAAAAATAATATTATAGTATATTAAATTACCCTTACACTTGTCTTAATTCTATTGAATTATACATGTACGACCATGTTCATCCTTGGGTCTATTTTGGGACCCCATGGAGCCACTTAGGAGTGATAATGATACTTTATATTAATTAATTTAAAGTAAAGACAAAAATGAAATAAACATATATATTTTAGTAAAATAATTTTTAAATGAGGTTATATAAGTTACCTCTTCAACTATAAATATTAATTTTAAATATAAAACAATTCACTACATCATGGTATTTTATTTATAATTTTTATACATCAAATAAATAAATTTATTTATGACTCAATGATGATGCAGTGATTACCTTATTAATGAATGAGTTAAATAAATGAGATTATAAAAATTGAAAAATAACCAAAACCTGTCCAATTATTATTGGATGATTTTATTTAGACTTATATGAAACTTTTATTCGAATTAAATAAGTTTTGGACCTTTTTAAACTGAAAATAATTTTCTAATAAAATAATACTTTCAAACTTTCCTAAAGAGACCCTCCTCCCCCTTATAAAAGGCCATCACCTATAATCCATTACTCACACCTCTAAAGCACCTTGTCTCATCCAATATATACTCAAATAATATTCCAATATACCTTTATTCATCCTAGAATACTTACCTTAGGTAGAAGGCACTTCAAGAAATCCTTTTTGTTCAAACCAAAGGGAGTTACCCAATTTAAAGGTAACGTCTTCCCTCAAGTTCTCTTCTTTTATTTTACTTATCCAACCCCTTAAACTCTATTTATTCAATTATTTTATAACAAAACCAGTATAATAAATATACTAGGTTGTTTTTATGAGAATTATTTTAACTACACTTCCACACACCTCCATCTAATGGATACGAACATACTGTTTTTGTGTACGATGAACTACTGCCTCACAAAATGATGATTGTTCAATTATCTCCTACCGCCTCTCATAGTGTCTATTAAGATGGAACTATATATATATATGTAATATATATTATATTATATTTTTTTCATTTATATCATACCTTTATGGTTTTCATAATGGGTAAATATGATAATTTCATTTGAGGAAGTGCAGACAACCGCCCCCTCAAAGTGATATGAATCGTTCATGAAATACGTGGGATGTATAAAGGATGAAGTTAATGAAATTATACATGATATTATACTGGAATTATAATATACCTATGTATCATTAAGTTTTCATTCCATTAAATATGAAATAGAAATGAAAGTAGCGTTCATGCGTTCGTACGACTTACCGTCTACATGAATGGTGCATTTCATTTCTTATCTCAAAATGTTATGTACTATTATAAATACATATATATACTGGATATATATGATATATATGATATCTGAATCAGGAATATCATTCTGGAGATAATTAAATTTTGACTACATGGACAACTTGTAATTATAAGAAGTTCATTTTTGACTCAAGTACCAAATATCGACAAAAGGAATGTTATTAACTTAAATGATTACATAATGTTTGTAACATGGTAATAAGTGATATAAAAGGAATAATAAACTTGAAAAAGGTTCTTAATCAAGTAGAAATTAACTTTAGTTTATTATTCAGGAGATTAAGGGACGAACGAGTCAAGTCAGACATGAGGTAAGGGACTTCGTGTCAATATCATTTCATTGAGGCATATTTTGATTTATACACATCTTATTATATACGGTGTATAAACCCCTTTTTATTTTCATTTCATTCAAATGGAATCTTTTTCTATGTAGTATTTTAATAAATGACAAAAAGTAATGTTTCTTTTTAACGTACGTGGTGACAATGACCTTTCCGTCGCCGCGAGCGTTATTTGATATTTAGCTTCCTTAACAAGCCGTAATTTTTTTTAAAAAGGAAAATAAATATTATATACTCTTTTATGTATTTTGGTATTAAAAATGGTTTTGATAATGGATTGATTATATCAATATATTTAAAATGATATATTGTGATTGCAATGTGGAAATGTTATCTTTCCTTTATGTTTGTTTTATGTGTTGTGAATATATTATGGTTCTTTGGAATTGTTTGCATATATGGGTGATTTCATGATAATCCTAGGGTGGGTGAGCCCGAGATAGCTCTCCAATGTATTAGGTAACATGATGTAGGTAAACGTTAGTGTTTCTCCTAAGAGATTTAGGGAATATATTGTGGTGAGTATTCCAACATAACTCCCTACATAGCTGTGATAGATACAATGTAAGTATGATATGGATTCCACAAGTTACCTATATGATTTATGATTTCTATGTGTTATTCATATATCTTATGATTTCATGAGGTATGTTAAAGAGCTTATGCTTGGTATGTATTGATGGACTAATGTTTTCTTTCTTTGTTTTATAATACTTATTGAGCTTTTTATGCTCATCCCATGTTTTTTTGAAATTTATTTCATAGGAATTAAAGATGAATAGGGTCAAAGATAGAATCATGGAAAAGTCATGCTGTCTAAAATGTGGAACTAGACATGACTCTTTTTTTCATTAGTTTTTATTTTATGAAAAAATGGATACTAAGTAGAAGTGTATACATGTAATATTAAAGTTGTTATGTATATATTATGACCTAATTATATAAATCTCAAAACCTGAAAAGTTTATCAATGTGAATTATTAACTTAATTCAAGATTATGTAATGTTTAAGATAAGAGCCTAAAAGTTGGTATCATAGGTCGGTTTAGAAAAATTTAGACATTAGAATATTGTTAAATTAATGTCCATAAATTAATTTATGGGAATATTGAAATGATATAGAATTTACAGATTACCATGTTGCTTCAGCTAAGCTATTTTTTTGTTCAGAATGGTTTTCTGCAGAGGAAATAGGGAAACTATGATGAGACAACATCAAGAGGAAAAAAACTTTCAAATCAACAACCTGAGATGGTCGGAATCAGAACTAAATAGTTTGTTGTAGTTATGGAATGGTTGACTCAGGCTGTAAATGGTAGTGGTATCCAAACACGAGATTATCTAGATCAACCACAGAGAAACATGTCAGTAGTGGTGCATTTCATGATGCAACATCCCCCATCATTTAGAGGATCATCCGACCTTGTGCTTTCTGAAGGGTGGATTAAAGCACTGGAAAAGATTTTTGACGTCATGGGGTGTTTAGAACATCAAAAGGTTAGTCTCGTTGTTTACCATTTTGAAGGTTAATCCAATCAGTGGAGGTTGATGGTGAGAAATATGAGGGATAATGAGGAGATTGATGCTCTTTATTAGGATGAATTCAAAAGTATGTTTCTTGAGAAACATTTTCCTAAGGTGGTTCATCTTAGAATGGAAAAAAAATTCTAGGAATTGAGGCAGGAGGATGACTTAGTGGCTTCTTATGAAGAAAAATTCACTCGACTGACAAGGTATGCTCCAAATTTCATACGACATCTTGATAGTAAAATCAATAGTTTTTACTCAGGATTAAAGATAAAGTTTCAAAGGGATTTATATTCTCGTGAGTTCAAAAGTTATGAAAAACTTGTTAGATGTGCAGAGAAGGTGGAAATATAGTTTTATGATGATCATATGTTCTTTGAAAATCAATAGAATAAGAGGTCAAGGTGGCAAACAAAAGGGAAGAACTCTTCAAAAAAGTCTAATGGTAAGAAACTTAAGTTTACAGTTTGTGAAAATTGTGGTAAAAAGCACAGTGAGGAATGTATTTTTGAATTATGGTAAGTGCTATTGATATGGTAAAATGTGACATAAGGCTCATAAATGCATTGAAAAATATTAGGGTAATTATAAGACAAAATCTGATTTACAATCAGTAAAATGTTTTAAGTGAAATGAAATGGGTCATTATGAAAATGAGTGTCCAATGAAGAACTCAACTGAAGGAAAGCAGATGAAATATAAGCAAAAAGGGGTGGTGAAATCTTTTGTAACTACTTCAGCAGATGTTGGGATATCAAATGAAGTAATATCAGGTACATTTTTTGTTTATTCAGATTATGCCAATGTGTTGTTTGATTATGGGTCTACTCATTATTTCATTTCTGATAAGTTTTCTAGTAAATTAGGAATTCCATATCATGATATGAATCTTGAACTTATGGTAAAAACAACGGGAGGAAATGTTAGGACAAAAATGAATTATAAGAACCTTCATGTCCTTGGGTGTAGAAATAATCTACCTTCAAACTTTATTTTTTTTACTTTAGTAGAGTTTTATGTTATTTTGGGTATGGATTGGATTTCAATTTATCATGATAAGATTGACTATAGAGATAAAGAGGTTTCTTTTTAGGAATATTTTTAGTTTGTGTACAATAATGAACCCTTACTTTTGATAATATATCAGGAAGCTGAGAAACTAGTAAAAGATGGAAATGAATGTTACCTTTCACATATTGTTGAAAACAAAGGAACTATTCAGATTAATGGTGTGCCAGTGGTAAATGAGTATCTTGATGTTTTCCCTGATGATTTTCCTAGTATTATACTTAATTGGGAAGTTAAATTTACTATTGACTTAGTT
Organism: Viscum album; assembly: GCA_963277665.1. Classification (NCBI taxonomy): domain Eukaryota; kingdom Viridiplantae; phylum Streptophyta; class Magnoliopsida; order Santalales; family Viscaceae; genus Viscum; species Viscum album. The sequence continues at coordinate 684,216 of CAUJRU010000326.1, read as the reverse complement.
CCTGATGCTAAGCCAATTTCAAAACCCCCTTATCGAATGACTCAAATTGAACTTTTAGAGTTAAAGAAGAAATTGAAGGAGTTATTAGATAAATGTTTCATTAAACCTAGCACATCACCATGGGGTGCTCTTATCTTGTTTGTTAAAAATAAAGATAGTTCAATGAGACTTTTTATTGATTATAGAACATTGAATAACATCACTGTTAAGAACAAGTATCCTTTGCCTCATATCAATGATTTGTTTGATCAGATATAGGGAGCTCAACATTTTTCGAAGATTTATTTGAGATCGGGGTACCATCAGATGAAAGTAAAGGAAACAAACATTACAAGGACCACATTTCATATTATATATGGCCATTATGAATTTGTAGTTATGCCTTTTGGGTTAACCAATGCACCTACTGTATTCATGGATCTTATGAATAGAATTTTCTGTGAGTTCTTGGATAAGTTTGTGGTTGTGTTTATTGATGATATTTTGGTTTATTACTAAAGTAAAGAGAAACATGAAAGTAATTTAAGGGTTGTCTTGTAAACCTTAAAAGAAAAGAAATTGTATGGGAAATTCAGAAAGTGTGATTTTTGGTTACAACACATTTCATTCCTTGGTCACATTATTTCTAAAGAAGGAATAACTATTGATCCTGCTAAAACAAAAGTTATTGAAGAATAGAAAAGACCCACAAATATAACTGAGATCCATAGTTTTCATGGTTTAGCAGGTTATTATTGGAGGTTTGTTGAAAATTTTGCACAGTTATCTAGCCCACTGACTAGACTAACTCAAAAAGGTGTTAAGTTTATCTGGATAAAATAATGTGATGATTGTTTTCAGGAATTGAAAAGAATATTGGTGAATGCTTCAGTTTTGGAACTGCCTTCTAGAAATGGTTAGTTTGTTATCTACAATGATTATTTGTTGAAAGGACTTGGTTGTGTCCTAATACAGAATGATCAAGTAATTGTTTATGCTTTACGTTAGTTGAAACCTTATGAGTTAAATTACCCTACACATGATTTGGAATTAGCTGTTGTTGTTTTTCCTTTAAAAATTTGGAGGCTTCATTTGTATGGGGTAAAATGTGAAATATATAATAACCACAAAAGTTTTAAGTATATATTCAATCAGAAATAATTGAACATGAGACAGAGGAGATAACTATAATTAATCAAGTATTATGATTGCACGATCCATTACCATCCAGAAAAGTTAAATAAAGTGGTTGATTCTTTGAGCCGAAAGAGTAATGCTACATTAACCATGTTACGTTTAGAACATGATCCTTTGATTAACGATTTGATGAACTTTTTCATAGAAGTTGGTGTAGGAAATTCTTCTGTTTTGTTTCATGTGTCAGTAAAATCATCTCTATCAGACAGAATTAAACAAGCTCAGAAGAAAGATAGTGAGTTGAAGAAACAGGTATAGTTGGTTAAAAAGGGTAAGTTGCCTGATTTTAACATTGATAATGATTGTATTTTGAGATTTTTGAATAGGTTATGTGTGCCTTGTGATTCACATTTGAATAAAGAGTTATTATGTGAAGCTCATAGTTCCCCTTTTTCAGTTCATCCTGACAGAACTAATATGTACAGATATCTTCGGGAGTATTACTGGTGGGATGGAATGAAAAGAGATATTGCTGATTTTATTATGAAGTGTTTGAATTGTCAACATGTTAAAGCATAGTGGCATTTTACAAAAAGGATTCTTTAGCCTTTACTAGTGCCAAAGTGGAAATAGAAAAATATATCCATGGACTTCATTGTGGGATTATCGAAAACATATCAAGGTAATAATGAAATCTGGGTTATTATTGATTGATTGACTAAATCTGGTCATTTCCTTCCTATTAGAGATACTTTATCTCTAGATCAACTTTCTAGATTGTATGTTAAAGATATAGTCAGGTATCATGGAGTTCCCCTCTCTATTGTACCTGATCATGATCCCAGGTTTACTTCTAACTTTTGGAAAGGCCTTCAAAACTCTTTGAGTACTGAATTAAATTTTAGTATAAATTTTCATCCTTAATCAGATGGGTAACAGAACGAACAATTCATAATTTGGAAGATATGCTACGTGCTTGCTCAATGGATTACTTGGGAATTTGGGACCAACATATTTATTTGGTTGAATTTTCTTATAATAACAGTTTTTATTCCAGTATACAGATGACTCCATTTGAGGCATTATATGGAAAGCAGTGTTGAAATCCAGTATTTTGGGATGAAGTAGGTGAAAGGAAACTGATAGGACCAGAATTGGTAGAAGAGATGACAGAAAAAGTTCAGTTGATTCAAAAGCATATGAGAATAGCTCAGAGTAGGAAAAAAAGTTATGCGGATAACCAGAGGATGGACTTTTCTTTCGAGGTAGGTGATCATGTCTTTGTCAAAGTTTCTCCATGGAAAAGTGTGATGCGTTTTGGTAAGAAGGGAAAGCTGAGTCTGAGGTTCATTGGACCCTATGAAATCCTGGAGAAAGTTGGATTAGTTTCCTACAGAGTGTATTTAACTCCAAGTTTATCCCAGGTACATAATGTTTTTCATGTTTCAATGTTGATAAAGTATATTCCATATCTATATGATGTTTTGAGTCCAAAGGTAGTTCAGTTGAAAGAGAATCTCTCTTATGAGGAACAACCAGTCCGGATTCTTAACTGAAGAGAGAAAGTGTTGCAAAATTAGGTAATCCATCAGGTAAAAGTTTTGTGAAAAAATCATTTGGTTGAAGAGGTAACGTGGTCTGAAAATTCTATGAGGGATAAATACCTCCACTTATTTGATAAGTGAATAAAATTGTGAGGACGCAATTCACAAAAAGGGGGGAATGATGTAACATCCAAGGTAAATAAAGGATATGTTATTTTAATATTTAGTAATATTTTTGAATTAAATATTAATTTTACTTTAAAAGGGATGCTATGTTCGATGGTGTAATTGATACGCAACGATGGGTTTCTTTGAAATCTTACGTTGCACACAACATTGAGTTATACTAAAAAATAATAATATAATATTATTATTTTAAATGGTAGTTAACACATAGCCGTTGTATTGGTGGGAATGAATAGAACTAACTACAATATGATTAAATAATTTTGTTAAATGTTTTTTCATTTATCCAATAAAATTTAGAGGCTTAAAATTTGAATGAATCCAATTTTATGCATAAATACTCTAATATTCATTAAAAGGTCGATTTACCACCTTTTGATGGAGAACCCATTTTAAATATAGTTTTTGTCACTTTTATGTGTTCTATTTTACAAAATAATATTATTCTTTAGAATCGGGACATCAAAATTTACTTTGGATGAAATTTTGGTATTTTTCTGATAAAGTTCATTTTTTTAATGAATAGTGAAAATACTGTATTTTAATTCAGAACTACCTTTTAATCTAATTTATTTATATAGTTAGATTGTTATTTTTATTGGTTTTAAAGTTTAATTGGATTATATTTTTACCATTTAATCCAATATTGTCCATTGGAAATAATTTCACTTTGAAATTGGACATAAAAAAGTGTTAATATTTTGATAGTTATTATTTCTTAAAAACATGCTTTTTGGTTTTGACAATGAGAATTAATTTTAAATTAATTTTTGCCACTTTTGTATTTTGAATTTGGAAAAATAGATTCTATATTTTGAATCATTAGATACAAATTTTGTAAATATGTAACTTTTATTTTTATACATTATGAATATTTACTTTAGTAAATATTTTATTTACCATGGTTAAAGGGTAAATCCGGTAAATAAGGATAAAAAAATAATATTATAATATATTAAATTATCCTTCCACTTGTCCTAATCCTATTGGATGATACATGTCCGACCATGGGCATCCTTGGGTAGATTTTGGGACCCCATGGAGCCACTTGGGAGTGATAATGACACTTTATATTAATTAATTTAAAGTAAAGACAAAAATGACATAAACATATATCTTTTAGTAAAAAATTTTTTACATGGGGTTATATAAGTTATCTCTTAGACTATAAATATTCATTTAAAATATAAAAATATTTCCTACATCATGATATTTTATTTATAATTTTTATACATCAAATAAATAAAATTATTTATGACGCAATGATGATGCAGTGATTACCTTATTAATGAACGATTTAAATAAATGAGATTATAAAAATTAAAAAAATATTAAAAACATGTCAAATTATTATTGGATGATTTATTTTGACTTATATTCACCTTATCTTATAATTAAATATGTTTTTGACCTTTTGAAACCGAAAATAATTTTATAATAAAATAATACTTTCAAATTTCTTAAAGAGCCCCTCCTCCCCCTTATAAAAGGCCATCACCTCTAACCCATTACTCACACCTATAAATCCCCTTGTATAATCCAATATATGATTAAATAATCTTCCAAGATACCTCTATTAATCCTAGAAGCCTTACCTTAGGCATAAGGCACTTCAAGAAAGCCTTTTGGTTCAAACCAAAGGAAGTTACCCGATTTAAAGGTAACGTCTTCCCTCAAGTTCTATTCTTTTATTTTACTTATGAAACCAAATAAACTCTATTTATTCTATTATTTTATAAAAACACTAGTATCATAAATATACTAGGATATTTTTATGTGAATTATTTGAACTACACTTCTACACATCTCCATTTAATGGATACAAATATATTGTTTCTGTGTACGGTGAACTACTACCTCACGAAACGATGATTGTTCAACTATATCCTACCGCCTATCATGGTGAACATTAAGATGGAACTGTATTTATATGTGATATATATTATATTTATATTGTCTCTATATTTCTGTATTTTTCATTTATAGCATACCTTTATGGTTTCCATAATGGGTAAATACGATAATTTAATTTGAAGAAGTGCGGACTACCACCCCCTCAAAGTGATATGACTTGTTCATACCATACATGGGATGTATAAATGATATATTTAATGAAATTATATATAATATTGTACTGGAATTATAATATACCTATTTATCATTAAGTTTTAATTCCACTAAATACCAAATATAAATGAAAGTAGCGTTCATGTGTACGTACGACTTACCGTCTCCATGAACGATGCATTTCATTTATTATATCCAAATATTATGTACTATTATAAATACATATATATAATACATATATATGATATATATGATATCTAAATCATGAATATCATTATGTAGATAATGAAATTTTGACCACATGGATAAATTGTAATTATAAGAAGTTCATTTTTGACTCAAGTACCAAATATCGACAAAACGACCGTTATTAACTTAAATGATTACATAATGTTTTTAACATGGTAATAAGTGATATAAAATGAATAATAAACTTGAAAAAGCTTCTTAATAAAGTAGAAATTAACTTTAGTTTATTATTCAGGAGATTAAGGAAGGAACAAGTCAATTCGAACACGAGGTAAGGGACTTCGTCTCAATCTCATTTCATTGAGGAATATTTTGATTTATACATGAATTTACTTTATATGGTGTATACACCACTTTTAATTTTCATTTCATTCAAAGGGAATATTTTTCTATGTAACTTTTTACTAAACGACAAAAAGGAATTTTTCTTTTTAACATATATGGTGACATCGACCTTTCCACCGCCACGAGCATTATTTGATATTTAGATTCCTTAACAAGCCGTAATGTTTTTAAAAATGAAAATAAATACCATATACTATTTTACATATTTTGGTATTAAAAATGGTTTTGATAATGGATTGATTATGTCAATATATTTAAATGATATATTGTGATTGCAATGTGGAAATGTTATCTTTTATTTATGTTTGTTTTATGTGTTGTGAATATGTTATGGTTCTTTGGCATTATTTACGTATATGGGTGGTTCCATGATAAACCTAGGGCAGGTGAGCCTGAGATATCTCTTCAATGCATTGGGTAATGTGACAAAGGTAAACATTAATGTTTCTACTATGAGATTTAGGGAATATACTATGATGGGTATTCCAATGTAACTCTCTAAATAGCTGTGATAACTACAATATATGTATGATATGGATGCCAAAAGTTACCTATATTATTTATGATTTGTATGTGTTATTCATAAATATTATGATTTCATGAGGTATGTTAAAGAGCTTATGCTTGGTTTGTATTGATGGACTAATGCTTTCTTTCTTTGTTTTATAATACTTAGTAAGATTTTTATGCTCATCCTGAGTTTTTTTGAAATGTTTTTCATAGGACTTAAAGACGAATAGGGTCAAGGATGGAATCATTGAAAATTCATGATATTTAAATGTGGAACTAGACATGACACTTTTTTTCAAGAGTTTTTATTTTATGAAAAGAATGGATATTGAGTAGAAGTGTCTAAATGTAATATTAAAGTTGTTATGTATATGTTATGACCTAATTCTCTAAATATTTAAACTTGAAAAGATACTTAATGTAAATTATTAACTTAATTGAATATTATGTAATGTTTAAGGCCATGTCCTTATAGTAATTTCCTATTCACAGAACCCACTCATCTCTCAATGAGATCTCTCTCACCCATAAAGGCGAATCTCATCCCATCAGTGTGAAGGAATATGAATCGTGTGTGATGATAGTCAATCTACTCTTGGACTATGGATAACCAATCAATACTCAAGATGAAATCATAGGGTTCCATCATAATAAATAAAATGTCCCATGTGAGCCTTTATCCACCAAGAGATAACTATCACTACTAGAAGATAAAAGATATAGAAGAAGTGTTCCCTGTAAGAACTTTAAGAAGAAGCTACTGGGATAGAATCTCAACTGGGATCTCTGGATCTTGCACTAGGAATATATGGATGAAGGAATGAATTGAACCCATGTCTACTAGTAATAAGGAAAGTTTAGAATAAACATATATTATACATGTAATCATCTTGTGTTCTATTGGGTTGTAAGCTTCCATAGCCTGTGGCTGTCCGAAACCCTAACCTCAAGCTCCTGGAGCCTGACATAGGCCACCTGGTAGTGGTAGTGGTGGTTGTGGAATGAACTCATAACATCATCCACCACCCACATCTCCTCCTCCTAGATCCCCACCTTCTTATCTTCTATATTCGCCTCCCTAGGGGCCTCTATGCCCTCTCCTAAGAGAGCCTTGATCACGACACTACCTATGATGTGGAGGTCCATCTTCTATCTACCTGTGATCCTTTACATGTCTGGTTGTGTAGTCATACACCATGTGACCTCACTCTTCACATGAATAGAACCGAACCTCTAAGCCCACCCTGGTCGTCTTCACTGCCCCTGACGATATTCCTAAGTCTGATCACAACACTAGTGCAGAAAACGTTTTTTACGTCACCATTTGTTACGTCGGTTATATAAAACCGACGTCATAATATGTAAAACGAGGTTTTTTACGTCGGTTATTTCTTAACCGACGTAAAAACCTGTGTTCGGTACACCTTTAACGTCGGTTATTTTTATAACCGACGTTATTAATCGCGCGGCTTCGTTTTTTACGTCGGTTATTTTTATAACCGACGTAAAAAACGCGGTTTTCGAAGGCCTTTTTACGTCGGTTATTGAATAACCAACGTCACAAACGCGGTTTTTGAAGGCTTTTTTACGTCGGTTATAAAATAACCGACGTAAAAAAAGAATCCATAGATGTTTTTGACGTCGGTTATTCCATAACCGACGTAAAAAAACGCGGATTTTGAGCCCTTTATAACGTTGGTTATAAAATAACCGACGTCAAAAATGAATCGGAGGAAGTTTTTTACGTCGGTTATTGAAATAACCGACGTTATAAATGTTTTTAAAACAATTATCACGTCGGTTATTGAATAACCGACGTGATAAATCATTTAAAAATTTACCCAGACCCGTGGATTGTCATTCGCGAGTTTACCTTCGACAGTCACGACTCGTCTCTCTCGCGCGTAAACCCGAATCGGCTCGTCCATTTCGTTGGTTTAGATTCATTTTGCGATCATCATTTCTCATATTTAATCTCCTCGGATCAATCATCTAAACTCGCAGCACTCAGGTAATCCTCCCACTCATTCGTTTTTTTTCGCGGATAGTATATATATATGTGTTGTGATTTTTTTGTTAAAACTAGCTAAGATTCTTCGATTGCGAACCCTTTTAACTCGTTTTGGCACCATAATCTTATTTATCATCCCTAGATCTATTTGTTCAACTTGCAATATTGAGTAATTTTATGATTTCACTAATTTTTCATCGTTTTCTATAAATCCCCGAGAGGGTTGGGGCGTGTCCATTTGGATGGGTTTCCCTTTTACAGTTGTTACTACTTTATTCACACACAACCATGGCATAGGTGCATGGATTTGGGGTCGGGGGGTGTCCATGGGGGTTTACAAGGGGGTGGGTGGGTGTGGGGGGCTGTCCAAGGGTGTGGGTGGGTGTTGGGGGGTGTCCAGGGGGGTGTCCAAGGGGGTAGGGGGTGGGGGGTGGTGTTTAGGAGGGGTGGGGGGCTGTCCAGAGGGTTGGGGGGTGTCCAGGCAGGTCGGGGGTGGGGGGTTGTGTCCAGGAGGGGTGGGGGTGCTTTCTAGAGGGGTCGGGGGCTGTCCAGAGGGGTCGGGGGGTGTCCAGGGTGGTGTCCAAGGGGATGGGTGGGTGTGGGGGGCTGTCCAAGGGGGTGGCGGCCTGTCCAGAGGGGTCGGTGGGGTGTCCAGGGGGGTGTCCAAGGGGGTGGATGGGTGTGGGGGCCTGTCCAAGGGGGTGGATGGGTGTGGGGGGCTGTCCAAGTGGGTGGCGGCCTCTCCAGAGGGTATTTGGGGTTGTCCGGGTGGGTGGGGGGGCTGTCTAGAGGGTTGGGGGATGTTCAGGGGGGTGTCCAAGGGGGTAGGGGGTGGGGGGTGGTGTCCAGGAGGGGTGGGGGGCTGTCCAGAGGGGTCGGGGGGTGTCCAGGGGGGTTTACAAGGGGGTGGGTGGGTGTGGGGGGCTGTCCAAGGGTGTGGGTGGGCGTTGGGGGTGTCCAAGGGGGTAGGGGGTGGGGGGTGGTGTTTAGGAGGGGTGGGGGGGCTGTCCAGAGTGTTGGGGGGTGTCCTGGGGGGTGTCCAAGCAGGTCGGGGGTGGGGGGTTGTGTCCAGGAGGGGTGGGGGGCTGTCCAGAGGGGTCGGGGGGTGTCCAGGGGGGTTTACAAGGGGGTGGGTGGGTGTGGGGGGCTGTCCAAGGGTGTGGGTGGGCGTTGGGGGTGTCCAGGGGGGTGTCCAAGGGGGTAGGGGATGGGGGTGGTGTTTAGGAGGGGTGGGGGGGCTGTCCAGAGGGTTGGGGGGTGTCCAGGGGGGTGTCCAAGCAGGTCGGGGGTGGGGGGTTGTGTCCAGGAGGGGTGGGGGGCTGTCCAGAGGGGTCGGGGGGTGTCCAGGGGGGTTTACACATCGATTTGTTTTATATTTCAAAATTGTTTACATTCAAATTATGATTTTTTTCATATAAACATATATTTGTCTTATCTAAAAAATATATATATTTTTGCTATTTGTTATAGGTAATAATGAGTCAAAGTTGGATTACGGCACATCGAATGAGCAATGAATATGAGGAAGGTGTTGATGCCTTTTTGGAATTTTCTAAACGAAATGTTCCAAGTAGTGACATTTTTTTCTGTCCATGCCTGAAATGTCTGAATATGAAGAAGTTGAAAAGTAGAGAGATAAAAGATCATCTGATTTGTCATGGTTTCAATCCGAGTTACAACCCTTGGATTTGGCATGGCGAAACTGGACAGAATGTCACTGATGATAATGAATCGAAAGATGGTAACTCCGATGGAATTGAAGAAATGATTCGCGATATTGTAGCAGAACAAATTGAGATAGAACCGACAGTTGCACGTCTATATGGTGATGCCGAAAAACCATTATATCCTGGTTGTACAGATTTTACGGTTTTGTCGGCGGTGTTAAGATTGATTAACCTGAAGGCGAAACATGGATGGAGTGACAGAAGTTTTACAGAGCTGCTACAATTGATGAAATACATTCTTCCAAAAGATAACGATCTTCCAGATTCACATTATAAGGCCAAAAAAATATTATGCCCGATGGGATTGGGATACAGGAAAATACATGCCTGTCCGAATGAATGCATTATATATAGGAAGGAATATGAATTTCTGAAAGAGTGTCCTAAATGTGGGACATCACGGTATAAGGTGAAAGAAAAATCACAAGCTGATGTAGAGATTACAAAGCTCCCTTTAAAGGTATTTTGGTATCTTTCTATAATTCCTCGTTTCAAACGTTTATTTGCTAATTCACATGATGCAAAAAGGTTAAGATGGAATGCTGATGAGCGGGTATGTGATGGAAAAATACGTCATACAGCTGATTGTCCACAATGGAAGAAAATTGATGCCCAGTACCCTATATTTGGAAATGAAATTAGAAATCTGAGACTAGGCTTGTGCACAGATGGAATGAATCCATACCGAACCCTCAGTAGCACACATAGTTCATGGCCTGTTTTATTGGTAATTTACAACCTCTCTCCTGAAGTTTGTATGAAGCGCAAATATGTCATGTTGAGTATCATGATCTCTGGTCCAAAGCAACCCGGCAATGATATTGATGTATACTTGTCACCGCTGATTGATGATTTGAAACTGTTATGGGCTGATGGTATTAGGGTGTATGATTCTTATAAAATGGAATATTTTCAACTGCATGCAGTGCTTCTATTCACTATAAATGACTTCCCAGCATATGGAAATTTGTCTGGATACAGTGTTAAAGGGCATAAAGCATGTCCAATTTGCGAACAACAGACGTCATATTGTCAATTGCATCATGGGAGGAAAACAGTGTACATGGGTCATCGAAAGTTTTTGCCTATGGATCACCCTTATAGAAGACTAAAAAAGGCATTCAATGGCTCACAAGAATTTGATACTGCTCCTCAACCTTTATCCCCAGAATTGTATTTTGAGAGGGTGAAAAACCTTGATGTGACATTGGGAAAGACACAGAAATCTGGTAATGATAGACATATTTGGAAGAAAAGGTCAATATTTTTTGAGCTACCATATTGGAGGTATCATGAAGTCAAACATAATATTGATGTCATGCACGTGGAGAAGAATATCTATGATTCTTTGATCGGAACATTGCTAGATATTAAAGGAAAGACAAAAGATGGGTTGAATGCAAGGTTAGACCTACTGTCAATGGGAATACGTTTGGAGTTAGCTCCCACTCCTAAAGGAAGACGAACATTTCTTCCCCCGGCTTGTCATACATTATCGAAGAGGGAGAAAAGTAGCTTCTGTCAGTGTCTTCATGATATCAAAGTGCCTCAAGGTTATTCTTCAAATGTAAAAATTTTTGTCTCATTGAAAGACTTGAAGTTGATAGGTATGAAATCACATGATTTTCATGTCATGATGCAACAAATTCTACCAGTTGCACTGTGTGGAATATTTCCCATCCGTGTCAGAAAGACTATAATGAGGTTGTGTTATTTTTTCAATTCAATTTACAACAAGGCGATTGATGTGAATGCTTTGAACATTTTGGAAAAGGATGCAATTTTTATACTTTGTCATTTGGAAATGTATTTTCCTCCAACTTTTTTTGATATGATGGTGCATTTAATGATTCATCTGGTTCGAGAAATAAGGCTTTGTGGACCTGTATATCTTCGTTGGATGTATCCTTTTGAAAGGTATATGAAAATATTAAAGGGATATGTTAAAAATCCATATCGACCTGAAGCCTCCATTATTGAAAAGTATATTTCTGAGGAGGTAGCAGAGTTTTGTACGAGCTACTTGGCTACGGCGCAACACATAGGTTTGCCTCCATCTCGCCATGAACGGGTTAATAATGAGGGAAAGGGGATTCGTGGCTTGAAAGTCAAATCACTGTCAGCTGAACATATGAAGAAGTTAGAATCATACATCTTGAATAACATAGCTGATGTTCAACCGTATATCACATTGCATATTAATGAGTTGAAACAATGTCATCCAAAGAAGAAAGAAATGTGGATTTTGAATGAGCACAACAAAACTTTTTTGCCATGGTTTAAAAAGACCTTGCTTGGTAGATCAGATGTATCAGAGACATTAAAATGGATAGTGGGTGGTCCATCTTTAAATGTGATAACATGGTCCGCTTATGACATTAATGGCTATACATTTCATACGAAAGCTCAGGACAACAGAAGTGCAGTTCAGAATAGTGGTGTATTGGTGTTTGCAGAAGCAATGCATTTTTCGAGTGCTAAGGACAGAAACCCAATTTCGGCATCAAGTGCATATTATGGAGTGATTGAAGACATATGGGAGGCTGATTACTTTAAAATTAAAGTTCCCGTTTTTAACTGTAAATGGTTTATCGGTAACAACAGTGTCAGACACGATGAATTTGGAATGACACTTGTTAATCTGAATAGATTGGAAGACACAGCTGATTCTTTTATAATGGCAACACATGCCAAACAAATTTTCTATGTAGTAGATCAATCAGATATGCAGTGGGCTGTTGTTTTACAAGGGAAAAACCAATATGTTGGTGAGGATGAATTTGATGAAGATGCTGATTTATGTGAGATCCCTACTTCCATGGAAAGATTAACAGAACATAATGATGAGTATGTTGAAGACATGGTTTGTGCCATAAGGAACGATCACGACGAAGGAATTTGGGAAAACAATCCAACTGTACATTCCTAAAATTACAGGTAACACAAGTTTATTTCTTGTTTACATTTAGTTTTTTCATATAATGTTAGATACTGTAAATTTTTTACTTATTAAAACATGTATCAAACCAAAACGATAAAACAATAAAAACCGTAAAGAGGAGAAGTCCTGGGCGCACCGGCTGGCCGGTGGTGGATCACCGGTTGGCCGGTGGTCCAGAACAAAGCTCTGTCTGGTCCACCGGCCGGCCGGTGCTGAGCCAGCGGCCGGCCGGTGGTCCAGAGAGCCTTCCCTTGTCTGGACCACCGGCCGGCCGCTGGATCACCACCGGCCGGCCGGTGGACCAGACAGAGAGCCTTCCTCTCTGTCTGGATCACCAGCGGCCGACCGGTGCTGAGCCAGCGGCCGGCCGGTGGTCCAGAGAGGAAGGCTCTCTGTCTGGTCCACCGGCCGGCCGGTGGTGATCCAGCGGCCGGCCGATGGTCCAGACAGGAAGGCTGTCTGGTCCACCGGCCGACCGGTGGTGAGCCAGCGGCCGGCCGGTGGCACCAGGCAGTGGGCAAGTCTACTGCCTGGGTCCTCCGGATGGCCAGTGTGCTCACACCGGCTGACCGGTGGACTCAGTGAGTCCACTTTTCAGCTTTCTTGGGCCAACTCCTTGGCAACCTTTTGCCTGTGTTTACCATGTTTATCATTGTTTAACATGCTTACCATATTACCAATGTTTACTATTATGTAATTTAGTACACTTTTCTATTTGTGAACTAATGTTTGTTTTTTTGATTTGAAGGAAAATGACAGATCAAACAGTTGATCAGCCACATGATTCTGGAGATGAGCATATTGGTCATACATCTGGGGAGGAACATTCACATGCTCCTATTACGAAAAAGAGTTCAAAGGTTGGTAAGCGTGGGTGCACACGTTTACCAAAATTATCACTTGCCCGTACGAAGGAGGAGAGGATAGTCGTGGAGTTTGATGATGATGATCTTCCTAGAGGTCCAAATGCTAAAGATTTTAAGGGTTTTGTAGCAACTCAGGCTAAGAGCAAAGTAAGCATTCTCTATGATGATTGGAGAAGTGTGGATAAGGCGATAATTTCTCAGCTGTGGGAGACCATTTTGGTAAGATCTTTTGCTATTGTTTGACTGTTCTTTAAATGTTTCTAGTATATATAATATTTTTAACCTCTTTTTTATTAGATGACATTTGATATTCCTGACACTGGAGGAGTCAGGAAGAAATGCTTATCGTTGGCTACAAGGAGATGGAGGGATTTCAAATCAACCCTCTCATCTGATTTCATTTATGGTCATAGGAGTCATGAGAATCCATGTCGTATATATCCTTTTATAGATGAAGACACATGGAGACAATTTTTTGAAAGTAGAAGAAAAGAATCATTTTTGGTAAGGGCAATGTAAACTTTTATAAGCTTTCTTATAAAAATGATCTTATTATTGTTTTGTTAATGATTACTTATTCTTAATTTACAGCAAACAAGGAAAGCTCATCAAGAGATCCAATCTAAAAATGTATACCCTCATAGTTTATCTCGGGGAGGGTATGCATTATTGGAAGAACAAATGATGGCAGAAAAATTTCAACAACTTAGAGCGGAGTCTTCAAGCTCTGGAGAGGTGGCCCCTCCATCCCCTCCATCTAGACATGAGAAATGGAAAAGAGCTCGGAAGGGCAAAAAAGGACAATATCTTTCGGAAGAATCGAGACTCGTAGTTGAGAGGATTGTAAGATATCTATTTTATTTATTTAAGTTTACTATTTTCGTCATATATTTCCAATCATTATAGAAATGTTCAATTAATTATTACAGGACTCTCTTGAGGAGCAGAGTTCACAGGGGACATTTACACCATCTAGGAGGGAAGATATTTTATCTGTGGCATTGGAAAGCCCGAACATCCTGGCCATGTAAGAGGATATCCGGCAGGTGTATCGGTAAGAAAAGTGTTGCCACGTTCCTCAACTTCTAACGTTGAGGGAGTTTATAAAAAAAAATAGAATCCTTGGAGGCTGAAGTCCATAATATTAATGCGATAATGGAGGACAAGATTAGAGCATCGGTGCAGTTAATGTTTGCAGACTTGCAAAGACAATTTCAGGGTGCATCTCCCACTCCACCTCTCCCAGTAGCTCCCACTCCCCCACCTCAGCCTGCGGACCCCATTTTTGATCCTCCTCCTCCGCCGCAGCTACCTACTTATTGTGAGTTGTATGTTGATGATCCTCAACATCATATAGTTGCATATGGGATGGTATATTGTATAGGAGATACAGTTCATCATCAACAGTTAGAGGTAGAGAATCAGAGGGTCACTGTACAGGATATTATAGATAGATCAGCTCGGATACCATTACCTACAGATGAGGTGACGACAGTTGGACATAGTATCAGCCATTTTTTACTTTGGCCATCCAGACTTCTTCGACTCATTACCATAGAGGTATGGATGTTATATCTTTTATTTTATATTTTTATTAATGTTTTATCATTTGAAAACTAATATATTTTTCAATTTATTTTTACAGGAATACTTCAAAGGTAAAGAAATACTGTATAGACAACAACAAAGACAGATAGCTATGACATCAGATGCAGATACTAGCAGTCTTGACAAATTGTCAAGATATTCAAATTTGTTGGCGGATCATTATGACTTTACAATGGAAGCTCATTTCTGTGGACGTGAACTATGTGTGGGGATTATGAAAACTGATATCATGGAGTTTGTCACTGGAGATAAGTTGGGCATCAACGTGGTGCAAATTTTTATCATGTAAGTCTTAACACCTTTTCCTTGCATTATATTTATTAAAAATGTATACTTATGTCTGCTTTGTATTAGGTATCTGTATAAAATTTGTGAGAGGAATGAGCTGACAGATGTATATGGATTCGTGGACCCACAATTGATTTCCCCTGAAGCATGTGCATTGGATGAGGAACAAAGAATGCTTTATATTGCTGATAGATTGAAAAGAATGTAATCACACAGTGTTGGATGATGCCTTTTTGTGAGAGGTATGAAATACATCCCTCTCAAAGAGTTAATTATCTTTTAACATAAAAAACCACTAACATTAAATTTCCTTTTATCAGGGATCATTGGATGTTAGGGGTTTTTTGCCCTAGGGAGAAAACACTTTATTGGATATGCTCTCTCCATGATGATGTGCGAGAAAGTTTTAAGAATATATTGGAAACGTAAGTTTCAATTTCACAATAGTTTTATATATTATAATGAATTTTAAATTTACCCCATTCGTATTATTTTCTAACAGGGCATGGGTCCACTTTCGAAAAAGCGCAAAGAAAAGGAATTTCAAGATCAAATATGTACATGCGAAGGTAAATATCCATTTATAATTTGTACATTTTGATTTATTACATAAAAATAATATATTGAATTTACACTCATTCAAACAGAAATGTCATGAGCAACAAGGCATCATCGAATGCGGATATTACATGTTAAGATTTATGTATGAAATAATAACAACTGGGACAGTTCTGAGTTTTGACCTGGTAAGATTTCCTCTTTCTCATAATATTTCAATTTGATTTATTCATTATACACGTTGACTACTATCCTTTTCCTTTGTAGCTTTTTGATGAACCTCAACCCTTTACTGCTGAAGATATCAAACACTTACAAGTGGAGTGGTCAAATTATTTTACAGGTTTGATTGACTTTTAGTTGTTTGTAATGTAAAATGTAATTTTGAATATTGTCAATGTAATTGTTTATTTCGTAGTCGTTTAGGTTGGATTTAGTTTTTTTTGAAGTTGACAGTGTAAGTTTTGAATGTTATATAAGTGAATGTTTAATTTTTCTCTACTTCTTGTTTTGGTCTACTGTTGATGGTTTTTCTGGTCTGGATTTAGGTATGGGGGGAGAGGTTCCAAGGGGGTGGGTGGGTGTTTGGGGGGTGTCCAAGGGATATGGGAGGGGTGTCCAAGGTGTGTTTGGGGCTGTCCTAGGGGTCGGGGGGGGGGGGGGGGTGTAAATGAGGGTGGGGGGTGTCCAAGGGGTGGGGGGTGTCCAAGGGATATGGGAGGGGTGTCCAAGGTGTGTTTGGGGCTGTCCAAGGAGTCGGTTGGGTGTAAATGAGGGTGGGGGGGGGGTGGCTGTCCAAGGGGTGGGGGGGTGTCCAAGTGGTGGGGGGGTGTCCAAGGGGTGGGGGGTGTCCAAGGGGTGGGGGGGGGGTGTCCAAGGGGTGGGGGGGGGGGTGTCCAAGGGATATGGGAGGGGTGTCCAAGGGGTGTTTGGGGCTGTCCTAGTGTTCGGGGGGTGTAAATGAGGGTGGGGGGCTGTCGAAGGGGTGGGGGGGTGTCCAAGGGGTGGGGGGGTGTCCAAGGGATATGGGAGTGGTGTCCAAGGTGTCTGGGAGTTCTGTCCAAGGGGCCGGTTGGGTGTAAATGAGGGTGGGGGGGCTGTCCAAGGGGTGGGGGGGGGGGTGTCCAAGGGATATGGGAGTGGTGTCCAAGGTGTCTGGGAGTTCTGTCCAAGGGGCCGGTTGGGTGTAAATGAGGGTGGGGGGCTGTCCAAGGGGGTGGGGGGGGGGGGTGTCCAAGGGGTGGGGGGGGTGTCCAAGGGATATGGGAGTGGTGTCCAAGGGATATGGGAGTGGTGTCCAAGGTGTTTGGGAGTTCAGTCCAAGGGGCCGGTTGGGTGTAAATGAGGGTGGGGGGGGGGGGGGGCTGTCCAAGGGGTGGGGGGTGTCCAAGGGGTGGGGGGGTGTCCAAGGGATATGGGAGGGGTGTCCAAGGGATGTTTGGGGCTGTCGAAGGGCTCGGGGGGGGGGGGGGTGTCCAGGGGTCGGGGGGGGGGGGGGTGTCCAAGGGGTCTGGGAGGGCTGTCAAGGTGTGGGGGGGTGTCCAATGGGTGTTTGAGGCTGTACTAGGGGTCTTGGGGGTGTAAATGAGGGTGGGGGGTCTGTCCAAGGGGTGGGGGGTGTCCAAGGGGTGGAGGGTGTCCAAGGGATATGGGAGGGGTGTCCAATGGGTGTTTGAGGCTGTACTAGGGGTCGTGGGGGTGTAAATGAGGGTGGGGGGGGCTGTCCAAGGGGTGGGGGGGTGTCCAAGGGTTGTGGTGGGGCTCCAATGTGGTGGGGGAGGGCTGGCCAGGTTGTTAGGTGGGTATAGATGAGGGTGGGGTTCAGTTGGGACTTGGGGGAGGGCTGGCATGGTTATTTTTGTTTGGTTTCTGGTTGCTTTTTGGTGAGAGCAGTGCAATTATTTAAAAAAAAAAAAAAATCTTTCACGTCGGTTATTTTATAACCGACGTGGTAAATAAATCGACAGGGGTTTATCACGTCGGGTTTTTCTAGAACCGACGTGATAAACCGTTCCCGGGGCTTTTATCACGTCGGTTTTTAATATAACCGACGTGCTAAAAGGCCTGGGAATCGATTTACCACGTCGGTTATTGGATAACCGACGTGCTAAAACGTTTCCCAGGCCTTTTTATCACGTCGGTTATTTAAGCAACCGACGTGATAATAGGCCTGGGGAAGGGTTAATCACGTCGGTTATGTCATAACCGACGTGATAAACGATTTCCCAGGTGTTTTATCACGTCGGTTTAGAAAATAACCGACGTGATAAACCCCCCCCGCGCATATTTATCACGTCGGTTATTATATGAACCGACGTGATAACCACCGTGATGTTAGGGATATTACGTCGGGTTTTAAATAACCGACGTAAAAAACGATATTTATAACGTCGTCCGTATTAACGTCGCCTAAAAACCGACGTAAATAATAAAAAATAACCGACGTAAAAAATGTTTTCTGCACTAGTGCAAGGAGGTCTCCTGTGTTGAGATCTTGCCAACTGAAACTTTCTAGCTACTACAGATAACTCATCCCTATAATGTTCACTTCCATATCTAGATTTTTGGAGTCCCATTAATAAAAATCTCTTTTTCACCAGTGCTTTCTCTAACACCTAGACATAGATGGAGATGTACAAGGTAACCATGCAAGTATGTATCTCTATGAGGATTCTATACTCAAACTTAAATTTTCAGAAGTATCCATTCATGATCATGTCGAGGGAGTACCATGTAAGGTTTTTTAACATCACCATGTACTCATCCACTATAATCTATCCCTACTATACCTCTTGAAGCTCTTGAATTTTTACTGAGTGCAAGTAGGATGGGTAATACTCCTCATGAAACAACGGCTATAATTCATGCCATGAGAGTGTCAAATCATCGTGAATCTGGGTTACAAGACTCCAACAGTACCCAGATGATCTTTGGAAAAGGATAGAACTCATTGAAAAAACTTTATCCATCAGTGTAAGAATGACCCTAAATATATGGACCACCAACTCTAGCAATCCTCCACTGCCTAGGGATTTGGATTTCCACAGAACCTCAGTGGACTCTGGAACTAGAACTTGAAAAATATGCTAAGCCTGTTCACATTCTCAGTATACTATTCTACTATGATCTACTACTCAATAGGTGTGGGTTCTTCTACTGGTCCACCCAAAGGAAGGATCTCGCGGGATAGACCCTAAATTGAGGCCTCATCCCTCGCCAGATTTTCATCATGATCTGGAACTAGTATCCTAGCTAGCTGTCATCATGGAGGCATCCTGAAAATTTAATCATGATGTACCAAAATCAGTTGAGAATATATATATATATATATATATATAGACACAATGAGGAGATTAATCAATAAGGATAGTAAAATTCTAAATCATATGTACATGTACCATTGATCCCTGCAACAAATGTCTCAGTATACCAATTCTAGAAGAAGGTATTCAAGGTCCTGATGAATGGATATGTCATTCACCCATACCATTGATGGGTTCCCTAGTCTAAGAGCCACACCCGAGACACTTTGATACTATTTCATTAAATCCCAATCAAATCCTCATAAGGGGATTACTCCAAACACCATCCCAAGGAATGAATCGCTCTTATACCAATCTATCAGGACCTAAACCTAACTGGAACCCAAGCCACAACTACCCCAATCCCACACCCATAAGCTAGGGGGTAGTGAAAAGAACTAAAAGGAATATCCTAAATGGGAGGCCTTTATCTAATGTACTTGAACACAAACACACACACACCTAACCATCTCAATGCATAATTATATTGTAATAATAATAAAAAGATGCAACAACTAGAATATAAAAACCCCACTCTTTATTTCACACTTAAACATAATTTATTACATAAAATTTTCAATTGATACAACATAGAAGATCAATATGTATAGTTTATTTGGGTCTTAGTAACATTATATAACAACTTAGAACATAAAACACACATCTTTATTGAAAACTTATTTTACATGACCACACACATTCCTTCATACTTAGCATTGCATGAGATAACTTGAGAACATTCATAAGAAAAGGGTGATCTATAAATCTTAGTAAGGGAGTAAAAAATTCATAACATGAAGAATATAGTACATTTTAGGAAATAGGCATATCAATGGATCATAATATAAACATGAACATAAAGGCATGATATAGCATGATTGTCATAACATGGAAATGTGGTATCAACATTTAACATGATTTAGCATGAGCCAAGGATTATTGCACATAGAGCATGAGTAAAACCTCATTGAACTTGAATTATCATGATGACATACTCATTTAAACTAATTTATAATGATAATAATCTTTACCCAATGCATTGGAGTGCTATTAGGGTGCACCCTTCTTAATCATTTCATTTCATGCATAAGTGTGCCACATGGAATCATTCAACACCATAATTTATTCCATGATAAAGTAATGTGGAATAAATACATGAAACTATATAATAAATAAGTAAAATTTCAAAAATTTTAATACCCTTGATAGAGAAATGGGAATGGTATTCACTACACAATGACTTTGGCTTGGAAAATTGCGGTGCAATTTCAGCAGCATAACGACGTGACATAAGAATTCATAAAAATCATTGATGAGAGAGAAAGGGGTGTATCATAATATTTACATGAAATTTACAGTAATTGAGTCATATAGATACATGTCCCAAAATATTTAATGGAATTTAGATTCATAATAAAAAATAATTTCTTGAATGTAAATGAGGAGAGAGAAATCCCTTACGGAATTTCGACATGGTAACAGGTGTACATGAGAGGCATTAATGAGAGAGAAATGGGTATATAATAATTAAAACATAAGGAGGGAAGTATGGGGGAGGTGAAAAATCATACCCCAACATTTTTAATTGAAAATAAAAGGGTATAGAAACATAAAGAAACTTGGAAAAAAATGAGAAAGGAAGAAATCTCTTACTTGGAAGGGTGATCCAAAAGACTTAAGAGAGGATTGATTGGAGATTGGGGCACCTTGGGAGGATTATAGAGAGAGGATGTCATGGGTTGGTCTAGATCCAAAGGTTTTGAGTGAATAGAAGTGGGATCTTGGGTGGGTTTATATAGGAAAAGAGAGGAAATTCTTTATTATTTAGGTTTTGGACACTACACATTAAACTAATAAAAAAAATCATCCCATGGTTTTTGCCAATGATTTTTGGAAAAGGGGAGTGGAAAAAATTATTTTATAAGGAAAATGGCCGAACTTCTTAAAATATTAGTCTTGATTATGTGGAGGTGAGTCACACTCTCAAAGAAATCATTTTAAAAGTTAAAATGTTTTATAAGTCTTGGAGGGTCCACTAAAGATTTTTAAAATAAATAAAACAAACCTAAAATTACATTATTTTAATGGTAAAACATATATTGGCTGAAAATCCCATTTATAGTATTTTATTACATCACTATTGGGTCACTATGATGTCATAAAACACATTATATTTTTAAATGGTGTTTAATTTTTACCCAAAAATTTGACTGTCTCTGAAAATTATGAAACATTCACAGTTGGATAATTTCAACATCATGATTACAAAAATAATATTTATTTTATCGAAATAATTTTCTAAATTTGTGAATTTTTACTTTTAAAATAAAAACCGACCTTTATAAAAAATTCATGGGTTTTGACAAAAATAGCTTTCAGACCTTAATAAAAATTATAATTGTATTCATAAAAATTATACAATCATTTACATTTAAAAAGTAATTTTGTAATAATATTAAAATATTATTTAATTCAAAAATCCATTAATTCATCAAAATATATTTATTAATTGAATATTTACTAAAACTAATATTTGTGCTTCAAAATCCATTTACAAAGTAACAATAATAAAATGAATGTATATTCTTTATACAAAAAAATAATTTAAAAAATCACAGGGTTAGGGTATTTTTATATAACCCATTATTACACCAGCATAAGACCTAAGGGTAGGGTGTGTGGTGGTGAAAGACTCTTGGGTTGGCTCAAATAACATCGCTTGGGTGGTAATCTCTATCAACTTCTACTTCTATCATAGGTAGTTCCGTTCAAGCTTAACATTTTGAAGCTTGACTTGAGATTGGTCAAGAGCAAAGCCCAGTGACACCACCTCCTTTCCAAGCTCTAACAAATGAGCTTTTTATGGAGCAATTATACTAGATGATGTCATCGCTTCATTTATTTGAGTAAATTGGATTTGTTAAAGACCTATATTTATACTAATCATGTGATCGCTATTCAACAAATATATTATAAGTGGTAACATTTATTGACGGTATTTTGAAATTAAAAAACATAAAACCAAGTAAGTTCATATTTTATATAACCATTTTACATACTAGGACATTTAATTAGATCAACATGAATTTTCATTAATAAAATATCGGGTCATTACAATATTCCCCCCTTAAGAAATTTTTCCCTCAAAATTTCCTTTTCCCACACTAAAAAAAATGCGGGCAACTATGCTTCATCACTTCCTCCGATTCCCACGTTGCCTCTTCAAACTTGTGGTTTCACAACAACACCTTGACAATGAGAATTGTATTATTTTTTAGAACTTTTTTCCTATGATCTAAGATCTTCACTAGCTTATCTTCATAGGAGAGGTCATTCTACAATGGTACCACCTATGGATTGAGTACATTTGATGGGTCAGGTATGTACTTTTTCAAGAGTGATACATGGAATACATCATGTACTTGAGATAGGTTTGGTGGGAGTTCTAGTCGATAGGCCACTGCTCCAATGAGATCAAGGATCTCAAAAGGGCCGATGTACCTTGGAATAAGCTTTCATTTCTTCCCAAATCTCATTCATGGTGATATGTAGAGGAATACCATGTCTCCAACATCAAACTCTAGGTCTCACCGATGATTATCAACATAGATCTTTTATCAACTCTAAGAAGCTTTAATGTGTTGTTGGATGGTCTTAACCTTCTCCCCCATTTATTTGACCATTTTTGGACCTAGGAGTTTTCGCTCCCCAACTTCATCCCAAATTTCCAGTGTTCTGCACCTCTTCCCATAAATGGATTAATAAGGATTCATTTGGATGCTTGAGTGGAAACTACTTGTAACGCCCCAACCCCAGTTGCCCAGAGTCGGTGCATTATTGCATAACATTGGCATGATCACAAAAGATCAAGTCTCGAAAGACCGATTAGTTTAGCAGCCTTGGAAACACTAGATACATTCATAAGTCTTACATTACATCATAAAGTAAAAAACTACAGTAACAAAGTCTCCATAGTCCACACTCATATCCTCTTCTGACTCTCCCTGCAGGTCATTCATAAAATACTTCTTCACATCCTGGAAAATATTAAAACATTGAAAGGGGTGAGCTCAGATTCTCAGTAAGGATAACAATATAGCAGAAGCTTTCATCAATAAACATAAACATTTAAGGCAATTTATAACTAAAAAAAAGCCTTTTAAACTTGAACTTCAACATAATATGACAAAAGTAAAATGAGATAATCCCATTTACTTCTTCACATGGATATTCTACTGGTCGAATAATCACATGCAATATCAATAACCACTTTCATAATGATGGAATGCATAATGTCAGAATATCATAACCACGTAGCCAAGGCCTCATGCCAAGACCACAAATAAGATTTTGTCAAGGCCTCGTGCCAAGACACTATTTTCTCTCATGAGACCTACCGATGCATCGAGGAGCTGTAGCGGGCTCCACCCATCACTTATTAAGTCCAATGCATTCCTCATATGAATAGGTTTAAACATATCATAAACCATAACATAATCATATCACATAAAACATGCATAAAGGAAACATAACATTTCCACATTTCAATCACAAGATATCAATACAACACATTGATATAATAAAAACACTTTCAAAACCATTTTCAATACCAAAATAAAAGAAAGTTAAAACATGATATTTATTTTTCATTTTAAAAAAAAGTATGGATTGTAGAGGAAGCCGAAACTCAAATAATGGTCACAGCGGCGGAGAAGTCATTGTCGCCGCATACGTACGACAAGAAAAACATTCCTTTTTTTCGTTTAGTAAAACGCTTCGTATAAAAAGATTCCTTTTGGATAAATGTAAAAGTCAAACGGGTTTATACACCGTATAAAAGAAATTTGTGTATAAAACAAAATATGACTCAATGAATGGAGATTGAGACAAAGTCCATTAAAAAGATAATTTTTAAACAAAATATATCTATTATGTGTATTCACTATAATTACACATAAAGAAAGTACAAATACAAGATATGACATAATAATATCATGACATAATTTGAAAGTAGGAGATTAACCCAAAGAACGAAAATTGGGTTAAGAAGTTACCTTACCTCGTGTCCGAACTCACTCGACCATGATTTTATCTCATGAATAATAAACTAGAGTTAATCTCTACCTTCTTAAGAACCTTTTTCAAGTTCATTATTCCTTTTATATCACTTATTACCATGTCATGAACATTATGTAATTATTTAGGTTTATAACGGTCGTTTTGTCGATCTTAGGTATTTGAGTCAAAATAAACATCTTATAATTACACTTTGTTCATGTGGTAAAATATCCATTATATCCATAATTATATTCATGATTTATATATCATATTCATCATATATATCCAGTATATACATTCATAACATTTAGAGGTAAGAAATGAAATGCACCGTTCATGGAGACGGTAAGCCGTACGTACGCATGAATGCTACTTTCATTTCCATTTCATATTTAATGGAATGAAGTTATAATTATATAAAGGTATAATATAATTCCAGTATAATATAATGTATAATACCATTTACTCCATCCTTTATACATCCCACATATGGCATTAACGATTCAAATCACTTTGAGGGGGCGGTAGTCCGCACTTCCTAAAATGAAATTATCGTGTTTACCCATAATGGAAATCATAAAGTATCTCATAAATGAGAAATAAAAAAGCATAAGGAAAACATAAACATAATATATATATCATATATGAAAATAGTGTCATCAAAATGGCCACCATTAGAGGTGTTAAAAGAATATTGAACAATCATCGTTTCGTGAGGCAGTATTTCGCCACCCATAGAAACAGTATGTTCTTTAACCATTAGACGAAGGTGAGTGTAAGTGTAAACCAAATAATTATCATAAAAAAATCCTAGTATATTTTAGATACTGGTGTTGTTACAAAAAAAAGGAATAAAAAGAGTTTAAGGGGTTGGAGAAGAAAAATAAAACAAAACAACATTAGAGAAGACATTACCTTAAAATCAGGTAACTCTTTTTGATTTGAGCCAAAGGCTTACTTGGGAAGACTTATGCCCAAAGTGAGACTTCTAGGAGTAAGGGAGGAAAGTTGGGAGAGTATTTTGGCATATTTTGGCCGATCCAAATGGCTTGATGGTGTGAATAAGGTGGGAGTGGTGGGGGCCTTTTATAAGAGGAGAGGAGGGGCACTCTTGGAAAGATTGAAATGTTACTTTATTATGAAATACGTTTTCGAATTCTAAAGGTCACAAACTTATATATTTCTAGGATAAAGTGATAAGGGTTAAAAATCTACTCATACAATAGGTTTTTGACAAGTTTAAGCCTTGGATTTTACATTATCTTTTCATTTTATTTAAATCGTTAATTAATGAGGTAATCGCTACATCATCATGGTGTCATAAATAATTTAATTTATTTAATGCCTAAAAATTATAAAAAAAATATCATAATGTAGGAAATATTTTTAGATTTATAATGAATATTTATAGTAAAAAATATGACTTGTATAACCCCATTTAAAAATTGTTTTAGTAAAACAACTCTTGTTTGTGACCTTTTTATTTTAACATTAAATAAAAAGTTATTTATGTCATTTTCCTACCAAAGTGGCTCCATGGGGTCCCCAAGTTGACCCATGGATTTTATTGGTCGGCCATGACACATAAAATAGGGGTAGGACAAGTGTAAAGGTCATTACATATTTTTATAATACTATTTTTACCTTAAATTTCACTAATTACCTTTTATCGCGATTAATTAAACTTAAAAGTTACTATTCACCAAAAAATTATTTTAATCCCATTGAACCACATTTTACTTACTAATGACAACCATTTATGTTGGATTTTTGAAAATCAAATCATAGAAGTGGTAATGTTTAATTTAAACAAAAGATCAGTTTTTTAACTACCACTTAGTGGTTTCACTATTCATCAAAAATTGAAGTTTTTCAGAATAATGCCAAAATTTCACCCTAAGCTATAATTGATATTCTGAATTCAAAAATGATGTCTATTTTACAAAATTACAAACATATAAGTTGCATTAATTAATTTTATAATTAATTCCCGCTGTCACAACAAATAGCATGTTTTTAAGAAACAATATATATCAAAAGATTAACAATTGTTTATGTCCAATTTCAAAGTGAAATTAATTATAATGAACACCATTGGATAAAATGGTAAAAATATATTCTAATTATACTTTAAAACCACTCAATATTATAATTTATCACTATAAATTATTTTGATCAAAAAAGTTGTTTTAAGTATTTTTCACTATTCATAAAAAAATGGATGTTCTCAGAAAATTACAAAAAATTCAACTTAGGATAATTTTGATATTACAAATACAAAAATTAAGTCCATATTGAAATATAAGATTTCTATAATTTTAAAAAGTGGGTATTACTATTCATAACGGCTACTTTGATTAGTTGCAGTGTCTTAGGACTCGAACTTGTGTACAATGCAAGCTATTGCATTATTGAAAGAGAAGCGTATCGTGGAAGCTTGAGGTGTTAAATTCTCCCCTCCTTCAATAAATTTCATCCTCGCAATTTGAAAATGTTCTTTGAAAATAAAAGGTTGAAAATAGAAAATACCTTTGTGGAAAACTCACATCAGAAATAGGGTTAATAAAAATATAACATTAAAAGAATGAAAGAGAAGTACAAAGGTCACCCGAGATAGCCCATACTGGGATTCTATGAAAATATGGATATAGAGGAGAAACAAACCATCAAGGTCTGATGGAGAGTTGTAGAAAACAGGATTAGGAGAAAGTTTACCATAAGAAAATCACAAACTTGTGATTGGTTAAATGGTTATTGAATCCCCAGTTAGAAAAGTTAACCAACAACATTTTTGTTTTAAGTTACCTTTCATAAAGTTGAGGAATTTATTTAAGAGATTTACTAAGAACATAAGGAAATATAATTACTTGTCATGTAGGATTTCATTCTTTAATAAATTTTTACCACGAACCCATCTTTCACTCCAAAAGGTAATAGATTTCAAAAAATATTCTATTTATCCTAATTGTATAAGGTTATAAATATTACCACATACCATTTAGATTAGGAAAAATATTTTTTAATAACCAGGGACTTTCTGTAGGCTAGTGGTAGGTAATAACGGTCTGTCACACTATGGTTGTGGGTTCGATTCCTACAGCTTTTTCCGATGCGATGGGTTATCCCCCAACCTACAGGTTGTCCTTTTCCTAAAACTATAGTATTATAATATTCCAAAAATAATCTTCAGATTTTTTTAACCTTAAATAATACTATCCAAGGTACAACTTAATCCATTCCAACCTATATAGTTTTCCAAAATACCTTTGTACAGACTTTCTCTAAAAGGTCTCTAAATTCCAAAATCAATTGTAACATCAGATTCCCCAAACAAAGTAAAGTTTCTCTTATTGTCACATACTAAAAATATGATTACCTTCATCATATTAAAACCTTATTGAAAAAACAAGTACTTCAGTACAATCCTTATATATATCACATTATACTTATAACCAGAATATAATCCTTGAGTCCAAAAGCACCAATACATTAATTATTCCACTTCTACTGTAGTAATAGAATAAGATTGTCCTTGATCCCTTGGCCTTTTCTGAGGTAAGTTTCCCTAATGCTTAGGACATTCATTTGCATAATGCCCCATTTCCCTACAATTATAGCATTCAACATTGATAGCCTCTTTCTTTCCCTTACAATCACGAGCCTGGTGACCTTTTTCTCCACATTTGTAACAAACTCCCATTCCCTTTAGGCATGTACCAAGGTGATTCTTCCCATAATTATTGCATAATGGAAAATCCTTCTTTCCCTTTTTTCCTTTATCTATCTCTTGTTCCACCGTTCTCTTCTTCTCTTGTTTTACTTTATTGTCATAAGACTTAGAGAATTCCTTTTCTGTCTTGATAGCACACGTGACTATATCTTCGTACGTTGAGAAAGATTGTGATACTAATGCTCGATGGAGAAACGGTTTTAACCCATCAAAGAAATGATCAATCTTACTTCTTGGGTTACGTATATAATCTGCATCATGCCTCGCTAACCTTGTAAAGTTAGCCTCATACTTTGCGACACTCTCATCCTCCTTCTGCCTCAGACTCAGAAATTGCCTTTCCATATCTGCTCGATGGTCATGCAAAAAGTATTTTTCGAAGAAAATTTCCTTAAACTCCCTCCACTCCATACTTGATACTTCTTCATCTTCCTTTGTGTTTTGAATCAGCGACCACTATTGATCGGCATCCCCAGTGAGGCGGTATACTGCCATTACAACCTTCTCCTTTTTGCTACTCCCCAAGGCGTGGAATATTTTCTCTAAGGAGTTTATCCATTGCTCAGCTACTAATGGATTTGTACCCCCATTAAATGTTGGCGGTTGTTGCCTCATGAAGCAGTCTAACATTGATCCTCCACGTTGTGGATTAGGGTGCTCTATACGAGTAAGGTTATTATTCATAACCTGAGTAAGTTGTCCCAGTATGGTAATAAGTTGATCAGCACCAGTTGTATCTCCAGCTCCATAATAATTATCTTGAGCAGGAGGGAAATCCCTACACGGAGTGCGTGCATTGATACAGTTTCCATTCCTTCCACTAGGCGCCATTTCTAAACAATGGCATAAACTAGATTAGTTTATGAATCAAAATACATAATTCCATAATATATAAAATACTTAACATAAATTGAACTATTTATGGATATAATCCATAAAAATGTTTTCTTTGAGGAAGTATATATTCATAACCCTTCATAGTGGTTTGTAAAGAAAATGAGAATTATCCTATGCATATCCCCCGGGAGTGTTGTAACCAAGAGTGCAGCAAGGCCCGTTGTCGTGCACTAGTTCCTGTTCAAGTCTAGCTCAAAGTGGTGTTTTCAGGTTTTACCCCTAGGTACATCTGTGCCAGAGCCGCCTCTACCTTCTCGTATCTAGACAGGGATGTATTGCTCGGAAAACTCACAAAATCTCTACAACAACAAAATTCTAGGAAGTTCTTCTATAATAATCCTCAAAGTCTATCTTTGGGCTATGTGCTCTAATCAGAGTTTATCTAAATCTAACTTCTAAGGTTAGTACTAAACTTCCTCTGATACCAACTGTAACACCCCGACCCCAGTTTCCCAGAGTCGGTGCATTATTGCGTAATATTGGCATGATCACAAAAGATCAAGTCTCGAAAGACTGATTAGTTTAGTAGCCTTGGAAACACTAGATACATTCATAAGTCTTACATTACATCATAAAGTAAAAAACTACAATGACAAAGTCTCCATAGTCCACACTCATATCCTCTTCTGACTATCCCTGCAGGTCATTCATAAAATACTTCTTCACATCCTGAAAAATATTAAAACATTGAAAGGGGTGAGCTCAGATGCTCAGTAAGGATAACAATATAGCGGAAGCTTTCATCAATAAACATAAACATTTAAGGCAATGTATAACTAAAACAAAAGACTTTTAAACTTGAACTTCAACATAATATGGAAAAAGTAAAATGAGATAATGCCATTTACTTCTTCACATGGATATTCTGCTGGTCGAATAATCACATGCAATATCAATAACCACTTTCATAATGATGGAATGCATAATGCCAGACTATCATAACCACGTATCCAAGGCCTCGTGCCAAGACCACAAATAAGATTTTGTCAAGGCCTCGTGCCAAGACACTAGTTTCTCTCATAAGGCCTACCGATGCATCGAGGAGCTGTAGCGGGCTCCACCCGTCACTTATTAAGTCCAATGAATTCCTCATATGAATAGGTTTAAATATATAATAAACCATAACATAATCGTATCACATAAAACATACATAAAGGAAACATAACATTTCCACATTTCAATCACAAGATATCAATACAAAACATTGATATAATAAAAACACTTTCAAAACCATTTTCAATACCAAAATAAAATAAAGTTAAAACTTGATATTTATTTTTAATTTTAAAAAAAAGTATGGCTTGTAGAGGAAGCCAAAACTCAAATAATGGTCACAGCAGCGGAGAAGTCATTGTCTCCGCATACGTATGAAAAGAAAAACATTCCTTTTTGTGGTTTATTAAAACGCTTCGTATAAAAAGATTCCTTTTGGATAAACATAAAATTCAAACGGGTTTATACACCGTATAAAAGAAATTTGTGTATAAAACAAAATATGCCTCAATGAATGGAGATTGAGATGGAGTCCCTTAAAAAGATAATTTTTAAACAAAATATATCTATTATGTGTATTCACTATAATTACACATAAAGAAAGTACAAATACGAGATATGACATAATAATATCATGACATAACTTGAAAGTAGGAGATTAACCCAAAGAACGAAAATTGGGTTAAGAAGTTCCCTTACCTCGTGTCTGAATTCACTCGACCGTTATTTGATCTCATGAATAATAAACTAGAGTTAATCTCTACCTTCTTAAGAACCTTTTTCAAGTTCATTATTCCTTTTATATCACTTATTACCATGTCATGAACATTATGTAATTATTTAGGTTTATAACAGTCGTTTTGTCGATCTTAGGTACTTGAGTCAAAATAAACTTCTTATAATTACACTTTGTTCATGTGGTAAATATCCATTATATACATAATTATATTCATGATTTATATATCATATACATCATATATATCCAGTATATACATTCATAACATTTAGAGGTAAGAAATGAAATGCACCGTTCATGGAGACGGTAAGCCGTACGTACGCATGAATGCTACTTTCATTTCAATTTCATATTTAATGGAAGGAAGTTATAATTATATAAAGGTATAATATAATTCCAGTATAATATAATTTATAATACCATTTACTCCATCCTTTATACATCCCATATATGGCATTAACGATTCAAATCACTTTGAGGGGGCGGTAGTCCGCACTTCCTAAAATGAAATTATCGCGTTTACCCATAATGGAAATCATAAAGTATGCCATAAATGAGAAATAAAAAAGCATAAGGAAAACATAAACATAATATATATATCATATATGAAAATAGTGTCATCAAAATGGCCACCATTAGAGGTGTTAAAAGAATATTGAACAATCATCGTTTCGTGAGGCAGTATTTCGCCACCCACAGAAAGAGTATGTTCTTTAACCATTAGACGAAGGTGTGTGTGAGTTTAAACCAAATAATTATCATAAAAAAAATCCTAGTATATTGTATATACTGGTTTTGTTACAAAATAAAGGAATAAAAAGAGTTTAAGGGGTTGGAGAAGCAAAATAAAACAAAACAACATTAGAGAAGACATTACCTTAAAATCGGGTAACTCTTTTTGATTTGAGCCAAAGGCTTCCTTGGGAATACTTATGCCCAAAGTGAGGCTTCTAGGAGTAAGGGAGGGAAGTTGAGAGAGTATTTGGGTAGATTTTGGGCGAGCCAAATGGCTTTATGGTGTGAAAAATGTGGGAGTGGTGGGGGCCTTTTATAAGAGGAGAGGAGGGACACTCTTGGAAAGATTGAAATGTTACTTTATTATGAAATGCTTTTTCGAATTCTAAAGGTCCCACACTTATATATTTATAGGATAAGGTGATGAGGGTTCAAAATCTACTCATACAATAGGTTTTTTACAAGTGTAAGCCTTGTATTTTACATTATCTTTTCATTTTATTTAAATCGTTAATTAATGAGGTAATCGCTGCATCATCATGGTGTCATAAATAATTTAATTTATTTAATGCCTAAAATTTATAAAAAAATAACATAATGTATGAAATCTTTTTATATTTATAATGAATATTTATAGTCAAAAATATGACTTGTATAACCCCATTTAAAAATTGTTTTAGTAAAACAACTCTTGTTTGTGACCTTTTTATTTTAACATTAAATAAAAAGTTATTTATGTCATTTTCCTACCAAATTGGCTCCATGGGGTCCCCAAGTTGACCCATGTATTGTCTTGGTCGGCCATGACACATCCAATAGGTGTAGGACAAGTGTAAAGGTCATTCCATATTTTTATAATACTATTTTTACCTTAAATTTCACTAATTACCTTTAATCGCGATTAATTAAACTTAAAAGTTACTATTCACCAAAAAATTATTTTAATCCCATTGAACCACATTTTAATTCCTAATGAAAACCATTTATGTTGGATTTTTGAAAATCAAATCACAGAAGTGGTAATGTTTAATTTAAATAAAAAATCAGTTTTTTAACTACCACTTAGTGGTTTCACTATTCATCAAAAATTGAAGTTTTTTAGAATAATGCCAAAATTTCACCCTAAGATATAATTGATATTCAGAATTCAAAAATGATGTCTATTTTAAAAAATTACAAAAATATAAGTTTCATTAATTAATTTTATAATTAATTCCCGCTGTCATAACAAATAGCATGTTTTTAAGAAACAATATATATCAAAAGATTGACAATTGTTTATGTCCAATTTCAAAGTGAAATTAATTCTAATGAACACCATTGGATAAAATGGTAAAAATATATTCTAATTATAATTTAAAACCACTCAATATTATAATTTATCACTATAAATTATTTTGATCAAAAAAGTTGTTTTAAGTATTTTTCACTATTCATAAAAAAATGGAAGATCTCAGAAAATTACAAAAAATTCAGCTTAGGATAATTTCGATATTACGAATACAAAAATGAAGTCCATATTGAAATATAAGATTTCCAAAATTTTAAAAAGTGGGTATTACTATTCATAACGGCTACTTTGATTAGTCGCGGTATGTTAGAACTTGAACTTGCGTACAATGCAAGCTATTGCATTATTGAAAGAGAAGCGTATCGTGGAAGCTCGGGGTGTTACACTATTATTGTAAGAGAACTCAACCAGGGGAAGATGTTAATACCATCCTCCTTTAAATTCCATTGAGAATGTTCTCAACATTTCCTCAAGTGTTTGGATAGTCCACTCACATTAGTCATCAGTTTTAGGATGATAAGACGAAATAAAGTTTAGCTCAGTATTCAGAGCATGTTGAAGACTCTTCTAGAACTTAGAGGTGAATCTTGGATCTTGATCAGATATAATAGATAGTGGTACTCCATGCAGTCTTATCGATTCTCTGATATATATCTGTTCCAATTGATCTAATGAGAAATCCTATCAAATTGAAATGAAGTGTGCAGTCTTTGTAAGATGATCCACAATAACCTAGATAACATTGTTTCCTTTGGATGTCTTAAAAAGTTCGGTGACAAAGTCCATGGTGATGTTCTTCCATTTCCATATTGGTATGGGTAATGGTTGAATCATCCCCTTAGGCGTTTTCCTCTCAGCCTTCACTTGTTGACATACCAGACACTTTGATGTATACTCAATTATCTCCTTCTTCATGTTATCCCACCAATAATGCTCTTAGAGATATCAATACATCTTTGTGTTTCTTGGGTGAATGGAGAAATTCAAACTATGTAAATCATCCAAAAGTTCTTTCTTTAACTTCTAATTTGATGGAACACATAGTCTTGTACCAAATATCACAATTCCTTCTTCATTAACATTGAACTCCAAGGATTTACATTTTATGATAGTTTTCACTTTCTTCTAAATTGCCACATCATCCTTTTAAGCATCCTTTAAACTTTTGAAAAGAGATGGTTGATCAATAATTTGTGAAAGGATTGATGATGTTCCCTTATTTATTATTCCCATGTCCATCTTCATCAAATATAAGAAGATTGTATCCTTTTCAAATCAAATCAATGATAGAATTGCTGGGTCCTTTCTACTTAGAGCATATGCCACCTTGTTCGCTTTCCCAGGGTGGTAATGGATTGAGTAGTCATAGTCTTTGATCAGATCTAACCATATTCATTGGCACATGTTCAACTCTTTCTCTATGAATATATACTTTAGGCTTTTGTGATCCATGTATATTTCACACTTCTCCCCAAATAGGTAATGTTGCCAAATTTTCAAAGAAAATATTACTACAGCCAACTCCAGATCATGTGTTGGTAAGTTTTTCTCATTAACTTTCAATTGAATTGAAGTATAGGCAATGAATTTGTCATTTCTCATTAACACACAACCCATGACCTACTTTGAAGCATCACTAAATTCCACAAATGGTTCTCCACTTGGGGGTAGTGTGAACACATGCGCAATGATAAGCCTCCTTTTCAACTTATTGAAGCTCTCTTCGCATTCATTACTCCAAGAAAACTTTACTCCCATCCAAGTTAGCTTGGTAAGAGGGTTGGACAATCATGAGAAATTTCTCACAAATCAGCGATAATATCCAGCTAACCCCAGGAAGCTACGGATATCCATTACCGATGTTGGCCTCAACCATCCCTTAATTATAACTGTCTTGGAGGGATCCACAGATTGAGAGGACTAGTTTGGGATATGAATAACACTGAGGGGGGGGGGGGGTGAATCAGTGTTGGGGAAATTTTTACACCAATTTCTTCTTTTTATCCCGATACCTCTTGACCTGTTAGGATTTGGATTCTCTTATTCTCTTTTCCCTATCACATGAAATTATATGAAAGCAGTAAAAATATGCACATGATATTTTTACAAGGTTCACCACTCAATAAGAGAAGCTAGGTCCTTTATTTGTATGGTAATGACTAGTGGACAAATTCTCCACTATAATTTAGTAACTATTACAGTGGTTGACTAGGAAATAAATCCTCTAGTCAGTGTGGCTCCCTACACTTAGAGGAGGGAAGGTAATAATCACTTCCCAGTGTTTCTCCCTACACTCAGAGGGGGGAAGGGAAACAATCCTCTTCAAACTTGCAATGAGTATGATATACCCTTACACTCGTTGTTTCTTTATACTTCCAGTGTAGACAGTCTCTTACAGACTTTAGCTGGCTCTTTATACTGCCTCTGAAGATAGTCTTCTCTCTGTTCAAAGATTCTGCAACACCAAAAGAATCTTCCACCTATTGAGACCTATTGGATTCTATAGTTCTACTTTGTTCTTCCACAAAATTCTTCTTATTCTTGTTACTCGCTTAGCAGCATGCAAGTAACCAACCTCTTCTTTGTCTGTAGCAAACTTGTAGGGTGCACACTCTTCTTCTTCTTCTTCTGTTTCTTCAATACAAAACCAGCTACACCGAAACCTGATATTCTTCACACTTTCTCTTTCAGTGCAAAACCAACTGCACTAAACTCTTATTCTTCTTTTTATTGCTATAATCACAAGTTCTATCTTATGCACCAATCCCTACTTGCACGCCACCCTACTTGCATACCTCCCTACTTGCGTGCCACAAAATACTTGCGCGCTACAATTGTACACAACTCACAACTTGTTCGCCACTTCAAGTTTAGTCACAACAAACTTGTTGCAAACAAATCCCTACTTGAACAAATCTTACAACTTGCGTTCCCCTTCTACTTGCACATCACTCTTCTCGTGCACCACTTTGTTTACGCGCCTCCCTACTTGTATGCCTTATAAATAACCCTCAACTTGCACGCCACTTCAGCTTGCGCTTCACTTTCTACTAATTCCACGATCAGAGCTCAAATTTTCTCTTAAGTTTTGAGCCTTAGAAAAATGAGGAGGCTTGTCATCTATTTATCTGTATTTGGGTGACTTGCGTGCCTCACACACTTGTATGCCACTCCTACTTGCGCGCCACTCCATTACTTACGCGCTGCTTCATCACTTGCGCGCCACACCATCACTTGCATTCCACTTTCTTTCCTTTATCATATTTTGATATGTTGATGTTGAAACATGACTTTATCTCAACATACACTTGCATGCCACTTATACTTGCATGCCACACTTGTGCTTCACTTCTTGACTTGCATGCCACTTTCTTTCCTTTGTTATATTTTGATGTGATGATCTTGAAATACGACTTGCATGCAACATACACTTGCACGACACTTATACTTGTGCGCCACACCTGCATTCCACTTTTTTGACTTTCACACCACCTTCTTTCCTTAAAAAAAACATTTCTTCATCTCTCGATTTTCAAGCCCAAAAATCTGGTAAACACTGGAAAACAGAGCCGCCTTACAACTTTCTTTCGTGCCATCTCCAGATTTTCCATTCCTTTTTTTTAATTTCTCTCTTCACTGCATATCATAACCATTCTTCAACTTTCATCATGAAATCCATAACTGTAATATGTATCCTTTGATTGAACAGATTTAGCATCATCATATTTTGAATGGGAAGTACTGATACTTCCCTATCTTCTAGCAATATCATTCCTTCCAATAAAAATTGTATATGACTGGAATCATCATTTCTCCCCCTCTCCTTCATAAGGAATTCATCACAAGTTCTCATTACTTATGATATTTGTGAAATACATATCCACAAATCATCATATGATTTTGACCATTATCATAGTGCCAAGCCCATACACTACTTCTTGTCTTCTCTTCATCTTCAACAATCATCCTTCTTTCTTCTTATAATCTTTGGAATATTAATTACAAAGTAATTCTTCATCATCACTTGAAATACTCAATTCATTTTTGGAGTGTTAATTCCAAAGAACTCCAATAATCTCTCTTCATACAAAAGTGGAGGCTTGAGGCTTCTTCAAACACCTTCAATGTTGCAGACAATGTATCACCTTTGATACATGTATTTGGAACTTTATGAATAGTGAAAACATCATTTGATTTCAAGTCAATGTGTAATGCATGATCATATTAGAATGAAAATCCCTTCTATACTATCTCTTCTTTTTCAAATATCATTCTCTACTTCATACAAATCATATGATTCTTTTCTTCAAGTAATCTCTTGCAAGGATCTCATGCAATTGTGAAGCATTGCATTGTATTCTTCAAATACCCATTCTTCTTAAATCATCCTTAGATGGATGATACATCACCATTATTAATTGTTGTAAACAATGTGTCACCTTTGACATAAGTTACTTGAACTTAGGATCAGTTCAACAATCGTCTGAATTGATCTTCTTAGAGAATTTATCAAGTATGGCATCCAATGATATGATTCCATAACAATTCTCTAGGCAACCTCAATTCAGCCAATCTCCATTAACTTTTCAGTGTTTCTTCATCTCCTTATTCATTTTTACTAGTATTGAAAATTGTTGAAAACAAATACAATATTTATACACAAAGTGTTCCCATCAATCTCCCCCTTTGTATTTTATTGTTAATACCTTAAAGTCTCCTCAAATAAATGTGACAATATAAAAATGAGAATCTTCTCTCTCCCCTTTACTTCTTTCTCTCCCCCATACATTTCAAACTTTCATTTCACTTTATCTCCCTCTTATTGATAATAAATACAAAGTTCATGGTAAAGAGGGTATCAATTATTACTTAAGAAGTGTGCCAACAATCATTTCACTCTAAGTATAATTGATCAATGCTCGATGTAGAAAACAAGTGGATTTGATTTAGACAACAAAGATGTCCATTATCCACTGACCATGATACCTCATGAGATAAGATCTCATACAACTATCTTCAAGGGTTTCCCAATTTCATTCTAGGTAGAAGATATTGAATGTGATAGGAAATAATCAACCTGAAATTCCTGCAGCCACTTCAACAAATGGATCAAAAACATTCCAGTGTAATTGGAAGGATAAGTGGCCTTAGAGAAATTTCATTCTTCTTATGTCACTGATTGACTTAGTTACGCCACCTTTATAAAAATATATTTATTTTGAGTAATCGAGGATGAGATATTAA
Organism: Viscum album; assembly: GCA_963277665.1. NCBI lineage: Eukaryota > Viridiplantae > Streptophyta > Magnoliopsida > Santalales > Viscaceae > Viscum > Viscum album. Next base: position 646,214 of record CAUJRU010000326.1, on the reverse strand, counting down.
GAAACAACATACCTTTTCCAATGACATGCTATTCAAGGAATTTCCAGAGTAATTGAATTTGATACCTGCTAAAGTTGATACTGATTGAAATAATAACTCTGGAAGATTCTTCATATGTCTCCCTATTAAGGGAACACTCCTCATCATCTTCATAAATAAAAATCCCTCATCAAATTAATATTTGAATATCAATTGACGAGTCTTCCATAGATGAAAACTTTTTCAGATTTTCTATCAATATTTGATAGCAATCACTACTTCTCAAGTTCCCCTCCTAAGATCTTGATTCACCTTCAATTCCCTATATTATCAGAACAAATACAATAAACAAATATTTAAGGGAATAAGGTGGATCATTATTTCTTATTCAATGTGATCTAGAAGCCTAGGATGATTTTCTCAACCAAGATTCTCCATTTTCTCTACTCCTCACACTTGCACATAAAATCTTCAGTTCTGACTATGGTTGTGTGGATCTCAATACTTCTTCCATTTGTTTGTGTGTGAATATTATTTCTTTAAGATCTTTCCAAGCATTAGAATATCCTGGTGCAATTTTCATCCTTTTGATAAATTCTTCTTGGGATAGAATAATCTCAATGCAATTTTTAATAGTGTGACCAGACTTGTTGCACCTCACACACAAAACTTCCTGAACATGAGAGTTGCCTTTTGTTTGATACCTTTTAATCACCTTTTCTTCATCTTATGGGATATTCTTATTACTTTTTGTACTAGCCTTATACTGTTCATCTTCATCTTTTCTCATTCTTTACAAATCTTTAGGCCATATAACCAATATGTCTTTAGGAATTGTGGAAGCATGTTTGTAATTTCCACATGGCTTCTTTAGAGTTTCATACTTCTTGGTTTTTCTTTTGGATGCAATACCTATCAAACTATTGGATTTAGAATCCAAGGGATTCTCAATTTTCCTCATTTTAATCTTCTTGGGTGCATTTGATTTTGCAACATACATCTGATTACTTCCCAATATAGCTTCTTTATTCATCGCCAGATTTTGTGGTCTTCTGTTCTTTTTAGATTTGGATAAATTATGAGATAATCATGCACCATTATTGTGACCACTCCCATTGCATACATCATAGATGTTGTCTAGAATTACAAATATGTTTGCAGTATACAGATGCTTCTAGATCTATGGATGTTGATTCTACTTTTCCGTCTTTATCCCCATTGATATGGGCTTTATATGTGCGTTTTCATTTAAGCTATTGTACCAACAATCCAGTGCACAATTCCCAAATCTGTTGCAACACTAGCATTGAGCCACAATTCTTAACTTCTTGATATCTTCTGTATTAGATTTCTGAGCCTTCCTCTTGATGTGTTTTTCTCTATATGGGGAACCATATTCCATATTCTTATTCTTATCCACCCTATCCATGGTGGTATGAATCTCATCACCTTTCCTCATCCATACTTGTTTAGATTTTTTCTTCCAACCTATAATTTTTATAGAAACAGTTTTAGAAATATTAGTATAAGTTAGCATGGATGGTACCTTCACTTTCTCATCTTCTTTTGATATATAAATGAGTAAATCCATGATATTATTATCACATGATGGAGGTATTTTGATAGTGTAATCCTATAGTGATCATTGAGTACTAGCATCAAATTTTTCCTTCTTTTGTGGAGACTCAATATGTGTATTCTCATGATTGATCAACTGAGCTTCCAAATCTAGACATATCATATTGAGGATGACTTTTTGGTCTTCAATAATATTCATCTTATCTTCACAAGCCTTATTTAATCTTTCAACTTAATCTTCATGCATCCTTACTTTGTTTTGTTACAAAGAGTCAAGTTCTTTGATCTTCTTGTAGTCTTCTTCCAAATATATCTTCTTGATTTCAGTGCTCTTTTTCAACTCATATTTAAGTGCATGTATCTTATTTTCTAGAGTTTTGTTGACTCCCTCCTTTTCTTAAACATATTTGATCCACTTTTAAGAACTTAATTCAAATCCACTCTTTTTTTCTTCAAAGGATCTAACCCGTCTAGATAGCTTTAAACATTCAACAATTTTTGCTTGTAAGCCTTTCTCCAAAACATCAGTTTATTCTTCGAGATGAGTGATATTTTCCTACATGCATTGAAATACTCCATAAACCAAGGATGTTATTTCTTTAGGAATACCATACATAATCATTCTTAATATATCAAATAATATTTCTTGAGATGTTTTAGATTGATCATCACCACTTTTGCTCACATTTCATCATGAGAATAATTTCTAAATGTACTAACACATACCTCTTGATCAGTTTATATAGGAAGTTTTTCCATCTTCTTGGTGGGAACTTGAGCCACCTTCTAATTACATTCCAAGTCAGGTGAATCTTGAATGTCATCCAGATATGGAGAACCAGATTCTTCCTCTTCTTCAGATAAGAGGGACTTTTTCTTCAGCTTTCTCTTCTCTTTCTTTTTCCTATTCATCATGGTTTTGGTAGATACAGAATTCTGCTCAGAGATAATCGACTCTTCATCAAAATTGCACTTCATTGTTAAATCAAGAAAGAATATCAAGTCTTCAAAAGATAATATCTTCAATGTAGAGAATCCAACATAGGTGAACATATCCCTATGATACCAATTGAGAGGACTAATTTGGGATATGCCTAACACTGAGAGGGGGGTGGGGGGTGAATCAGTGTTGGGGACCTTTTTGAACCCATATCTTATTTTTATACCGATACCTATTGACCTTTTAGGATCTTAATTCTCTTATTCTCTTTTTCCTGTCGCATGCAATAATATGAAAGAAGTAAAAATATGCACACAATATTTTTACAAGGTTCACCACTCAATAAGAGAAGCTACGTCCTTTTCATGTATGGTAATGACCAGTGCACATATTCTCCACTATAATGTAGTAACTGTTATAGTGGTTGACTAGGAAATCAATCCACTAGTCAGTGTGGATCCCTACACTTGGAGGAGGGAAGGAAATAATCACTTCCCAGTGTTTCTCTCTACACTTGGAGGGGGGAAGGGAAACAATCCTCTTCCAACTTTTAGTGAGTAGGATATACCCTTACAATCGCTGGTTCTTTATAATGCCAGTGTAGAAAGTATCTTGTAGCCTCTAGCTCGCTCTTTATACTACCTCTAAAGGTAGTCTTCTCTCTATTCAAAGAGTTTTCAACACTAAAATAATCTTCCACCTATTGATACATGTTGGATGCTACAGTGCTACTTTGTTATTCCACAACCTTCTTCTTCTTCTTTTTACTTGCTTAACAGCATGAAAGTAACCAACCTCTTTTTGTTTGAATAAAACTTGTAGGCTTCACACTCTTCTTTTTCTTCTATTTCTTCAATGCAAAACCAATTGCACTGAAACCTGATCTTCTTCACACTTTCTCTATCAGTTCAAAACCAACTTCACTAAAATCTTATTCTTCTTTTTCTTGCTAGAATCATGAGTTCTAGCTTACAAACCAATCCCTACTTGTGTGCCACCCTACTTGCGTGCCTCCCTGCTTGCGCGCCGATAAATACTTGCGCGCCACAATTATGCACAACTCACAACTTGCGCGCCACTTTGAGTTTAGATACAACACACTTATTGCACATAACTCCCTGCTTGCACATCTCTTACAACTTGCGCGCCACTTATGCTTGTGCGCCACTCTGCTTGCGTGCCACTTTTCTTGTGTTCCACTCAACTTGCGTGCCTCCCTACTTGAGTGCCTTATAAATAACCCTAAACTTGCGTGCCACTTCATCTTGCATGCCACTTTCTACTACTTGCATGATCAGAGCTCAAATTTTCTCTTAAGTGTCGAGCCTTAGAAAAATGAGGAGGCTAGTCGTCTATTTATAGGCATTTGGGTGACTTTCACGCCTCACACACTTGCGTGCCACTCCTACTTGCGTGCTGCTCCATCACTTGGCGCCGCTCCATCACTCATGGGCCACACCATAACTTGCGTACCACTTTATTTCCTTTGTCATATTTTGATATGTTTATGTTGAAATATGACTTGCGCACAACATACACTTGCACACAACTTATACTTGCGCACCACACTTGCATGACACTTCTTGACTTGTGTGCCACTTTCTTTCCTTTGTCATATTTTGATGTGATGATCCTGAAATATGACTTTCGAGGAACATACACTTGCATGCCACTTATACTTTCATGCCACACCCGCACACCAATTTTTTGACTTGCGCGCCACCTTCTTTCCTTTTCCAAAAACACATTTCTTCATATCCTTATTTTTCAAGCCCTAAAATTAGGTAAACACTAGGAAACAGTGCCACCTTAAAATGTTCTTCTGTGATGCCTCCAGATTGTCCGTTCCTTTTTTCATTGCTATCTTCACTGCATCTCATAACCATTATTTAGCTTTCATTATGAAATCTATCACCGTGATATGTATCCTTTGATCAAACAGCTTTAGCATCATCAAATTTTCAATGGGAAGTAATGAATCTTCCCTATCTTCCATCAACATCATTCCTTCCAATCAAAACTGTATATGACCGAAATCACCATTTATCCACCTTTCCTTCATAATGATTGCATCAAAATTTCTCCTAAATTATGATATTTGTGAAATACATGTAAACAAAGAATCATCTGATTTTGACCATTCTCATAGTGCCAACCCCATGCACTACTTCCTATCTTCTCTTCATCTTCAACAATAATCCTTATTTCTTCTTATACTCTTTGGAATATGAATTCCAAAGTACTTCTTCATCATCACTTCAAATAATCAATTCCTTTTTTTGGTGTGTTAGTTCCAAAGAACTCCAATCATCTCTCTTCATCTAAAAGTGTTGGCTTGAGGTTTCTTTAAACACCTTCAATGTTGTAGACAATGCATCACCTTTGATACATGTATTTGGAACTTTATGAACAGTTCAACAATCATCTGATTTCAAGGAAATGTGTAATGCATGATCATCTTAGAATGAAAAGACCTTAAACACTCTTTCTTCTTCTTCAAACATCATTATCTACTTCATACAAATCATATGATTCTTTTCTTCAAGTAATCTCTTGCATGGTTCTCATGCAATCGTGAAGCATTGCATTGTCTTATTCAAAATCCCCATTCTTCTTCAATCATCCTTATATGGATGATACATCACCATTATTAATTTTTGTAAATAATATGTCACCTTTGACACAAGTTCTTTGAACTTAATATCAATTCAACAATCATCTGAATTGATCTTCTTAGATAATTTCTCAAGTATGACATCCAATGCTACAATTCCATAACAATTCTCTAGGAAACCTCACTTCAGCCAATCTCCATTAACTTTTTAGTCCTTCTTCATCTCGTTATTCATTTTGACCAGTATTGACAATCGTTGAAAACAAATAAAATCTTCATACACAAAGTGGTCCCATCACAGATATCCTATTGCTCGTGATGATATAAACCAAGAATGAGACCTCCTTCAACCAGAACTCACACTTGTTGTAATTTGTATAGAGATTCTCCTTTCGAAAGGCCTCTATTATAGTTATTAGATACTCCTCATGCTCCTCCTTGGTTTTGAAGTATATCAGAATATCATCTATAAAGACTACCACAAATTTGGCAAGGTTACCTCTAAAGACTCTATTCATCAATTACCTGAAGATTTTTGGAATATTAGTGAGTCCGAAAGGCATTACTATGAATTCATAGTGCCTGTATCTTGTACGAAAAGCAATATTGGGGGTATACTTCTTCTTCAACCTTACTTGATAATATCACGACCGTTAATCCACCTTGGAGAAGTATTGTGATCCACATAGTTGATCGAACAAGTCATCAATTCATGGTAGAGGATATTTGTTCTTTATAATGATTTTGTTGAGCTCATGATAATAATTGAAAATGTTCATTGACCCATCCTTCTTCTTGATTAAGAGGACTGGTGCAACCCATGGTGAAGCACTTGGGCATATAAACCATTTATCGAGATTATCCAATAGTTGTTTATTCAGATCCTCAAGCTCCACAACAACCTTTCTATATAGAGTATTGGATTTTGGAAACACCCCAGGTATAAGATCAATTGATAATTAAAAATATCTTCTAGGAGGAAGACCATGTAATTACTCAAGAAACACTTTATCGAATTCCCTCACAATAGTCATGTCTTCAAGGATGGTTTCTTCCAAAGACTGAATCATCTGAGCAAGATACGCGTTCTCATAGGGTAGTAATATCCATGCTTGAGATTATGGTTCTAGAGAATATTCATCCTTCTACTTGAACTTTTATAGCATCAGGGGTCAATTTTCCATGCGGAGAGTGATTTCCCTCTCATAATAATTTATGTTGTCTCTATATAAGGAAATCCAATCCATGCCAAGAATTGCATAAAATTCCACCAGATGGAGTATGGTGAGGTTCTCTGGGAAGTAAAATCCACAAATTATGAGAGGGGAGGAGTTATATTCATGGGATGAAATGATTGACCCATTTTCCATTCTCACTGACATCTTTACTTCCATGATTTATTGTGGTGTTGGTATTTTTATACTAAAATTTTGAGATATAAAAGAATGTGTAGAACTAGAATGAAAAAGTAAGTTCACTATTCTTGAATGAATAACCAGCGTACCTTTCACCACTTTGTTGTCAGGGTTCACTTTGGTGGTAGTGATGGAAAAAGCTGACCCTTTCTACCTTGGAGGTTGTTGGTTGCCTCCAAAAACCATTGGCTTAGGGAACTGGTTTTCAAAGTGCCCCGATTATTTTTAGTTGAATCAATAAACAACATGTTGAGGGTTGAATGGAGTGTTACTCTCTTCTTTCATAGACCTATATTTTTCTTGTTGGTAATTAATGGCCAGGTTCCCTTCTCTTCTACATGTAAAGCATTTCCTAATCCCCTTCAAGCAATTTTAGGGGTTCTTCTTTCCACACCTTTGGAAAGCGGGGTGCTTGATTTTATTAGCACCATTGGATTTATCCATCGAACCACTAGAATTAAAGTCCACCTTACACTTCTTATCCCCATGATACCCATGAGATTCTCTGATCTCCATTTTGACTTTGAGGGAACATTGGAAAATTTCCTCATAGATCTCGAAGTCACAGATCGCTAGGGATTTCCGTAGGCTAGATTTTATCCCACCAAAGAAGTGGTAAACCATGCATTTAGGGGTAATGGAAAAGCTAAAGGCATATCATGATAGCCTTGTTTATTTTTCCTCATATTCTATTATGGATTAGTTGTATTTTTTACTTGATTTTAAGGAAGTCCCTTTCCATATTAAGTTAGAGGGTGCAGGGAAAATATTTGTCAAAAAATATTTTCTAAAAATCCTTCAATTACAACACCTCGATATCCTCCTCAAGCTTTGTATTTTTGATCAATGTACACCATTGATATGATTCTACCTCCATATGATAAGTAGCCAGAAGAACCTTCTCTTGTTTGGAACATTGAAGGATGTAGAAAATCTTTTCAATGAAGTTAATCCATTTTTTGACAATTTAGGGATCAGATAATCCATTAAAAGTAGAAGGACTTTGACTCATGAAGCTCTCGATTAGGACTTGTTCTTTCTTAGGGGGGTTGGGCACTCCTCTTGACCCATGTTTCTATTCAAAACTTGAGTTAACTAATAGAGTATTGTGAAAAAGTTTGTGATTCCCACTCCCATCAGATTGGGCATATCATTAGAACAGTCATCACATTGATCTTCACATTAGTTGTTAGCCCGAGTACTCCTATTACCGGATATTGGTTGGAATAAAAGGAAATTTAGGGGTAACACATAAAAGGGGAATCCAAATACAAAAATAAATAACTTATAAATTACTTTTATTTCCTTAACTTATGAATTTATAGGCTTCAATATATGTTATCCATGATATACTTCCCAACATATATTCTTAGGGGTATTTTTTTACTCCCTTAAAAATGGTTCATACTAAGCTTATGAATTTACCAAAGTATATCCCCTAATATTTTCTTAACCAAGATTGCAACAAGGCCTATTATCATCCACTAATTCCTGTTTGAGTCTAGTTCAAAGCGGTGTTTTCACGTTTTACCAATAGATACATCTGTTCCAGAGCCACCTCTACCTGCTTGTATCCTTACATGGATGTATTTTCTTGATAAACCACTTACTCAATATGTCCCAAAATTTAGGGATGTTTTTATTATACTTAGGCTTATCCCTAAGGATTTCACTAGGTTTTTCTAATCCTAATCCCAAAAACAACTAAACCTATCCTTTGATACCAACTATAACAACCCTGCTCTTTATTTCACACTTAAAAATAATTTATTACATAAAATTTTCACTTGATACCACATATAATATAGAGAGGTCTAGTGTATTTGGGTCTTAGGAACATTACATAACAACTTAGAACATAAAACACACATCTTTATCGAAAACTTCTTTTACATGACCACACACATTCCTTTGTACTTAGAATTTCATGGGATAATCTGACGACATGCATAATAAATGGGTGATCTATAAAGCCCAGTAAGGGAGTAAACAAGGCATAACATGAAGAATATAGTAAATGTTAGGAAATAGGCATATCAATGGATCATAAGATAAACATGAACATAAATGCATGATATAGCATGATTATCATAACATGGAAATGTGGCATCAACATTTAACATGATATTAGCATGTGCAAAGGATCATTGCACATGGATCATGAGTAAAACCTAATTTCAATTGAATTATCATGATTAAACCCGTATTTCACTTGATGTATCATTATACTAATCTTTCCCCAATGCATTGGAGCGCTATCAGGGCACACACTTCTTAATCATTTTATTTCATGCATAAGTGTGCCACATGGATCATACAACATGGAATCATTCAACACCATAATTTATTCCATGAAAAAGGAATGTGGAATAAATAAATGAAACTGTATAATCAATAAGTAAACATTCATAAAGGTGAATAACCTTGACAGAGAAATGGGTATGGTATTCACTACACAATGACTTTGGCTTGGAAAATTGCGGTGCAATTTTGACAGCATAACAACGTAACATAAGAATTCATAAAAGTGGTTGATGAGAGATAAAGGGGTGTATAATCATATATAAATGAAATGGAAAGTAAGTGGGTCATATATACACATGTACCAACATATTTAATGGAATTTAGATTCATAATACAAAATAATTTCTTGAATGTAAATGAGGAGAGATAAATCCCTTACAAAATTTCGGCATGGTAATAGGTGTACATCGGAGGAATTAATGAGAGATAAAGGGGTATATCATCATTAAAACATAAGGAGGTAAGTATGGGTGAGGTGAAAAATCACACCTTAACAATTTTAATTGAAAATTCAAGGGTATATCAATATAAAGAAACTTGGAAAAAAATGAGAAAGGAAGAAATCCCTTAATTAGAAGTGTGATCCCAAAGGCTTGGGAGAGGCTTGATAGAAGATTATAGGGATATTGGGGCACCTTGGAAGGATTATAAAGAGACTAGGTCAGGGTTTGGTCTATATCTAAAGGTTTTTAGTGAAGATAAGTGGGAGATTAGGTGGGTTTATATAGGAAAAGAGAGAGAATTCTTTATTATTTAGGTTTTGGACACTACACATTAAAATAATAAAAAACACAAACCAAACAATGGTTTTTTTCCAAAGGGGAGTGGAAAAAATTATTTTATAAGACCAATGGATGAACTTTTTAAAATAATAGGCTTGATTATATGGAGGCGAGTCACACTCTCAAGGAAATTATTTTAAGAGTTAAAATGTTTTATAAGTCTTGGAGGGTCCACTAAAGCTTTGTAAAAAAAATAAAACAAACCTAAAATCACATTATTTTAATGTTAAAACATATATTGGTCGAACATACCATTTATATTATTTTATTACATCACTATTGGGTCACTATGATGTCATAAAACACATTATATATTTAAACGATATTTAATTTTTACCCAAAAATTTGACTGTCTGTGAAAATTATTAAAAATTCACCATTGGATAATTTTTACATCCTGATTCCAAAAATAATATTTATTTTATCTAAATAATTTTATAAATATGTGAATTTTTACTTTTAAAATAAAAACTGAACTTTATCGAAAATTCATGGTTTTTGACCAAAACAACTTTCAGATCTTAATAAAAATTACAATTGTATTCATAAAAATTATATAATAATTTACATTTAAAAATTAATTTAGTAATAATATTAAAATATTATTTAATTTAAAAAACCACTAATTCATCAAAATATATTTCTTAATTAAATATTAACTAAAAATACTATCTGTGCTTCAAAAACCATTTACAAATTAACAATAATAAAACGAATGTATATTCTTTATACAAAAAGTAATGTAAAAAATCATAGGGATAGGGTATTGTTACATAATCCCTTATAACACCCACATAATACCTAAGGGTAAGGTGTGCGATGGTGACGAACTATTGGGGTGGATCGGATAACATCGCTCGGGTGGTAATCTCTATCAAATTCCACTTCTCCTATAGGCGGTTATGTTCAAGCTTAACATGTTGAATCTCGGCTTGGGCTTGTTCAAGAGCGAAGCCCAGTGATGACACCTCATTTATGAGCTCTGAAAAAATGATCTTCATATGGAGAAATTCTACTAGATGAGGCCATCACATCCTTTGTCTGAGTAAATTGGATTTGTTAAAGCCTTATATTTATACTAATCACGTGATCACTGTTCAATGACTATATTAGAAATGATAACATTTCTTAATGGTATTTTTAAATCCAAATACATAAAACCGAGGAAGTGCATATTTTATATAACCATTTTTCATACTAATACATTTAATTAGATCAAGATGAATTTTCATTAATAAAAGATTGGGTCGTTACATAGAATATAACCAAGATTGAAAAACCTCTAGGGTGTACAAGAGTATGACAGTGTAAACTAAAAATTAAAGGGTAACAATACACACTTAACCATAAATATGTACCAACTTGAAAAAAATAGAAATTAAAAGTGACGAGAGATCCCAAATCCTGATCTCCAAGCTCTGAACACCATACAAAGTCTATTGAACAAAGTATCCCTAAGCTCATATAAAATCACCGCCAACCTGTCTATCATTTGCATAAGATACGACACATGCAAGAAAATCCCATGCAGGGGTGAGTATATAAATACCTAGCAGGACTCCCCAAAAGATGAAGGGGGAGGAGTAAGAGGTAGGATATTATTAGATAGTAACTGGCTCATCCCAAAGTAAGAGATTAAAAAAATACAATGACATGGATATATATATATATATATATATATATATATATAATCAAAGAAAAGAAACCCAAATAATAGAGAAAGGTATTTTCATCTCACAGACTAACCTAGAAAAGATTGGAAACAGTTCTGAAAGTCCATTGATGCCCAACATTTTGTGCGTCTTCCAAGTAGAAAACATCCAATTCAAGCCACACCTTGCAATCATGCCACACAATAGAGGGGGAACAATCTTGAAGTAGAGGACCGACACCCTAGTGTGTCAGAAGGGTTCCAATCTATAGGTAGAGGACCCACACCTTAGTGCGATAGGGGGTTCCAATTCGATGTCATAAGGACCCACGACCTATCTGATAGGGAGGTTCCACTCAGTCGATAGAGGACCTGTACCCAATCTGATGGGGGGTTCCACTCTGGTGTCATGTTGACCCACATCGTATCTGATAGGGGGTTACACTTAGTAGATAGAGGAATCACTCTGATGTTTATGGGGGTTTTACTCTGGTGTCATGAGGACCCACACCCTATCTGATAGGGGGTTCCAATCGGTTTATAGAGGACCTGCACCCAATATGATGGGGGATTCCAATCTATAGGTTGAGGACCTATGGATTGGTATATTAGGGGGGTTACACTATAGTGTTATGAGGACCCACTCCTTATCTGATATTAGGGTTTCACTTAGTAGATATAGGACTCATTCTCTAATCCTTCAGGGGGTTCCACTCTATATTTCATTGGTGATCCTATTCCTAATCACTGCCAACATCGAGTACTAAAAAAATAAGATTCATGCTAAAAAAAATCTCACAATGTATCCCAAAATACACAATAGAGGGCATATTTTCATTCTATGTAGAAAAACACTTTGGGTAGGATACTCATAGTCAAAAATCCAAGTCCAAATGAAGGAGACACTAGAGTTTGGAGTTTCTTCAAAAGGAACCAAGGGGTACACGATGTGTGAGGAGACCCACATAACATGTGGTCCTGCTCCATCGCCTGAACATGTACCTAGAGGTACATGGATCACTAACCATGTAGAACTACATGGAGGGTAGGAAGTATACATGATGTGTCCAAGAACTCAGGGTCCCTACCCGTGCACCTTGACCGTGTCCATGTAATTCAGTACATGGTGTGTGCCTGGTCGTGTCCATGTACTTTGGTACATGACGTGTGCCTAGCCTTGTCCTCCCGCATGGGTACTTTACCATGTGTTCCTATACATAGAATTTCCACCCAGGGAGGGGTACATGGTGTAAAGGTGTCTTAATTTTCATTCCATCCTTATCTTTTCCCCAAAACCCCATCCGCCACAGCCTAGGGGTCACATACCATGTGTTCTTCTGAACTACACGGTGTGTAGTCAGGATTTTCATAGAAATTAATATCCAGCCTCTGTGTGCTAGATCCAGTGTTTACTATTTCATACCCAACCTTGTTTCTTCCCAAAACTGATAGATCTAACTCCAGGTGGTGGATTCCAACCATATGGTGGCTAAAACTTGGTACCCAGTTCTTCCCATGCAAACCCTTATACATGCCACTGTACCTCAATATAGCACTATCTCCATTCATAATTTTGATCATCAAATGGATCAACCGTATCCTATAATCCAATTGAAACCATCTCTTATTTTTTGATCCATCCCTTTCATGAAAATTTATCATGAATCTTGGGGTCCGACCAGGATCAGTCCTACCCAACAATGTTGAATCACGACCCTATAGTCCCATGATGACTAACATGAAGAAATTGTGGGATAAAGGAAAAAAAATCTTTGATCATTTCCAATAATTCTTGGATAATGATCAAGAATGGGGATATCTAGGGTGAGAAATAAAATAATAATTAATTAAATTTCAATACATGGGCACATGCAATTGTCCACAATTGGTGTAGATCAAAGGAAAGGAATAATCATGTTCAATAATTTAATAAAAAGAGGAAGAAACCACAAATTATGAGTCCTAACTAGATATTGAATCTTTTTTTTTGTCAAAGAACATGATTTCTAATGATTTAGAGGAGTCATTGCATTTGATACATTTCAATATTCTTTGATCTAGAGTTTCATCGCCATCTGAATTTGATTCTCCAACAGATAGGAGAAAGAATAAAATTTATCCTCCCATGGTTTATGTGGTTTCTAGAGTATTATCTATAATAGGTAATTTATAGATGAAAAAATTATGTTAATTTAATGAGTTAATTAAATTAATAACTTACTTAATCAACTAAACTCACCACCAACAATTGTTTTATCCAAACACCCCGCACTGTAATGTCCCTACACAAGTTCCAAACACTAATTACCCGAGTCGATCAGTTACATGACCTCAAGTGAACCTCCCTTTATGCCAAAGGCTAATGAATAGTAGTGAGTGTATAATATAAAACATGGTGATACTATACCCTCTTTATCATAGTAATAGAATATCAGAAATCAAACAAGAATAACCAAATGATATAACCAATAACCAAAAAAACTAGTATAACATGATGAATAAAATATGAATACAATACCCAAGACTAATAGTAAATATTCCATTCCATAATAAGTGTCATGTGTCTAATGAAAAACCCAAAAATAAAGACACTGACAACTCCAAGAAGGTCTCGACACCATGTCTGGTTCCCTCACCCATGCTCTACCCCAAATCAACCATCTAACTAAGGGATATTTCCCTTATCCTATCTTGAAAACATGAAATATATTCAGGTACTAATTAGGTAGCCTGAGTAGGGTGTGATTACAACTTATTAGGCCACCACCACCAACATCTAAAAAAATATCCAATCAAAAAAAGTGTATGTAGTTGTATAAAGAATAAAGTAGAATGCATAAATTAATTATTTATCACATTTAATTATTATTTATTTAACCACAGAGTTTTCCCAAGTTCACAATGATACCCATACTATCAATACCTGCTTCAACTCATGCCAGATTTTGAACTATCCCCAAGGGATATCACACATCACGATACCATGGTCATCATTTATCATTTCATTTCAAATCATATCACGACCAATTAGAACCATAGTCCAATGCCAATATCATAGTCATAGAACATCATGTATAACATCCCATGGGTATTTAGAGCCTCTTTCCTTATCCCACACCTTAACATCACATAGGTATTTGGAGCCTTAGTCCCTACCCCACACTCATTATCTCATATGGATTTTTGGAGCCCCAGTCCCTATCCCACACCTCAATGTCACATGGGTATTTGGAGCCTCAGTCCCTATCCCATAAAATAATAATCACATATGGGTATTTGGATCCTTTTTCCATGTCCTACACCTCAATATCACATTTATCACATATATCACATTTAACAAGGTTAATCATCATTAACCCTCTCATTAACATTTCACATCATTGTATACCATTTCAATTATCAAAACAATCAAGATCCATAACTTTAATTCACATGGAATAATATTAAAGAAATACTATTAAACCTTTTATAAACCTTTAATCAAATAATTTTTTAACCCTTCAAGGTTAATCCAAATATCCCTTTATTCACGTTAATAAATCAATTCATCATCCAATTAATCAATCAATTCCAGGATCCCATCAATTGACCAAATTCACAATCCCATTAATTGACCAATTATACAATCCCATTAATTATCTAATTTCACATAACCTCATTAATAAATCAATTCAATGTCCCATTATTCACCAATTTCATGATCATAATTACCAAACACAATTTTTCCAAGTTCAACTCATTTCTTAATCACATGGAATATCAATTAATCAATTTCATGATTTGATAAATTAATCAATTTCATGATTTGATAAATTAATCAATCATTTAATTTATTCAATTAAAGATCTATTTGTCATATGTTCCAATTGAAATTTCAAAACACATACACATAATTAGAATTTAAGACTATGGGAATTGAATTTATACCACTAACCTCAAGGTCATTGATGGATGCACACCAACAGAAATCCCTAATTAAAGTGGAGAAAACAAGATCACAATGAAGAATAAGATATAGATCTAAAACCTAGATCTAATATAAAATGGATTAGATCTATAAAAACCTAGATCTAGATCTATAACCATTGGAAGAAACAATCCTTTCAAAAGAAGAGAGAAAAACTAGAGAGAGGGAGAAAAACAATAGGGATGAGAATATCTTACTGGGAGAGGTGAATTTTTTTCAATTAGGTCTTTTAATCATCAATAATTGTGTTTGAGATCCCTAGGAATATGCCTAGAAGCCTCCATGTTTTAAGGAGAAAGTGTTCGGTTGAGATGGGTCAAATTGGGGTTAAAGTCGAGGGATTTAGGATTTTAAAATAAAATTTTTGATAAAATTTTCCCATATGCATGGTTTCCTGGGGAGGGTGCATGGGTTGATAAACCATGAACCAATCATGAAAATACCCTCTGTATGGGTTCACCCAGTTTGATGGCTTGGGCACACAACTTGGGAAAACCATGTGCTAACCATGCATAAACCTTGCACTACCACTCTTCCTTTAAAAAATTCCCCAATTTCACCCCAAAACTCCAAAAAGTAAAAAAACCAAGGTAAACTAAAAAAAGGGTAAAAGAGTACTTAAAAATAAGCTCAATTCATCTCCAAAAAAGGTCGGGATCTTACAATCTCCCCACCTTATAACATTTAGTCCTCGAGCTGTACTCCCATACATCACTAAGATTATGAGGTAAAATAATCGGGCCACTGATCTTTCATATTATATTCTCTCTCCCATATTTCCAATTAAAAATTCCAATGTTTCCACAATATACGAACTATCAGCATGGTATTTACCTATAATGCTTTCTCACTGTGATCCAACACACCTATCAGATGCTTCTCAAAGGACGCATTGGTATAAATCTCAACATAATCCACATAGATCACATAATAAGGGATAAGGTGATACTGATAAAGCTATATCATATTAAAAACATCATTCATAACACTGTAATTCTTTGGAAGAGCCAATCAGTATTCCACCAACCCAATTCTCTCCAAAACCTCAAACTGTTTAACAAACCTAGGCACCGACTTGCCCTACCTCTGAATCCTACAATTACCCAATTTTGGAAACACCTGAATTAACACATTATCACCCTATATAAACTCAAGGTGTCATCAACATCCATCATCATATAGATTCTATCTAGTATGAGCCATAGCCATATATTTCTAAATCAGTTGAACCTGCTTCGAAGTTTCTTGCATGAGACTCGATCCCAAAAACTATGACTCATATATCTCTATCCAAAATAGAGGGGATCTACATGGCCTATAATAAATAGCCTAATATGGTTCCATCTGAATAGTTTACATATAACTATTATTATAGGAAAACCCCACAAGTGCTAGGTTCTTCTCCCAAGACCCGCCAAAGTCTAGAACACATGCTCATAGATTATCCTCAAGAACCTATATAGTAAGTTCCTATTACCCATATGTTTTTGGTTAGAATGATATAATCAATAATACCTATGTACCATGTGCAAATACAAGCCCTACCAGAAGTTCAAAGTAAAACATGAGTCATTGTCTAAAACTACACACTTTGGCACCCCATGCAGACAGAATATCTCCTGAACATAGAAGTATCCCAACAGATCCACTGATAAAGTCTCATGTACATACAAGAAATGTGCTAACTTAGTCAAATGGTCCATAATAAACCAAATAGAGTTATTATTACAAGGCATCCTTAAAAGAACCAACATAAATTCCATGATGACATCTTCCAACTTCTATTCTAAAATGGAAAATGGATGTAGTAAACCACTAGGAATTTGATGCTTGACTTCACCTATTGATAGGTGTATCATTGTGTCATAAACCCTATTATCTTCCTTTTCATGCTTGTCCATAAAAACTGTCATCACAGGTCATGGAACATTTTTGTTCAGACCTAGATGTACCAACCACTTCGAGGTATGAAATTTATGCATCAGCTCCTCCCGTATACTCATAGGCACAAAAACCTGATTCCTAACATAGATGATCTTGTAATTTTCTATATTCAATTCTAAAAATGACTCCCCACCTTCAAGTATTTTCCTCAAGGAAAATCATTTCAGATCCTCATACTACCTTTCCCTAATCCGTCTCAAAAGTGTAGACTCCACCGAAACCGATGAGATATTTATCTGCTCCTAACCCTCCTAAGACACAACATGTATATCATCCAACAAAGTTACTATATTCCACTAAAAACTAGACTCATTAACTGTATAAGTCTAAATTTTCCTACTTAGATAATCATCGACATTATTTACTTTCCCGATCACATACAATAGCTCAAAATAAAATGACTACATATACTTAACCCATCTTCGATGTTGGAGATTTAAATCTCATTATGAAAAGATATAAGTTAAAATATTGTGATTAATATACACAGTAAAATTTTATACCAACAGTTAATACCGCCAACACTTTAAATCATAAACCATTGTAGCTAATTTGAGGTCATACATAGGGTAGTTCCGTTCTTATGGACTCAACTTCCATAACCCATACACCACCACTTGATCTCCTTACATCAACACTACTATAAGAAAAATTCCATAAGAATCAAAAAACACCATATAATCCTCAACTGGCTTAGGGAGGATCAATATTGGGTTGTATTCAAACACTTATTCAACTTAGAAATAATTATCACATACTATAGACCATTCAAACTTAACTCTCTTCGTGCCTAAGCCCAAAAGTGGTGCCACATAGTAAGAAAATTCCTGAATGAACCTCTAATAATAACCCTATAATCCCAGAAAACTGTGGATATAAAATACATTATTGGGTTACTCCCAAGAAACCAGTACCTTCACCTTCTTTAGGTCCACTGATAAGCATTATTCCAAGATGATGTGGCCTAATAAGTGCACTTGATCAATCCATAATTGACACTTAGATAACTTGGTGTATATTCGATACTCTATCAGTGTAATCAAGATGATGTCAATATGTTGGGCATGATCGTTACAAGTCTTTAAGTACACAAATATTTCATCCACAAAAAAACCAAACACTGATCCAACTACGGGTGGAAGATTCGGTCCATTAAGTCCATAAACACTGTTGGAGAATTATTTAAACCAAATTACATCATGATGAACTCATATAGGCCATACCTACTTCTACAAGCAGCTAAGATATGTCATAAGGCCAGAATCTCAAATGATGATACCTCAATCTCAAGTCGATATTGGAGAAAACACAAGATCCCTTAAACTAGTCGAATAGATCATCAATACATGGAAGAGGATACTGGTTCTTCATATTCATTCAGTTCAATTTATAATAATCAGCACACAATTGAAAACTCCCATAAACCTTATTTTAAAACAAGGCTAGAGAACCCCAAGGTGACATAATTATATGGCTGAACCGCTTATCTATAAACTATTCTAGCTGAGTCTTGAGATCTTGAATCTTTTTTGGTGCTATTATATAAGGTGGAATAGAAACAAACTTAGCTCCAAGAATGAGATCAATAATAAATTCCATATCTATCTTAGGTGGAATCCCTGATAAGTCCTTAAGAAAAACATCCTAGAACCTATTCCCAATAGTTGGAAAGACATCATTATTTACACCTCTCTTATCCAGCAACTGACTTGCAACCTAAGTGGTGACTCCACTAGTTTAGTCATTTTCGCATTTTCATCCCGCTTGGGTTAGGGAACCTCACTTCAAGAAGAGCCTAAGGCACTGTTAATGAGTTTAATCTTGTTCCACCAAAGGGGGATTGATTTATTAGAGGTAGAAACCGAATCAAATATCCTTCACAACACCTTTCATGGAATTGGTTCCACTCATTTTTCAATATATTACATCATCAGAAAGTGCCAAGGAATGCTTAACAATAACATCAAAGTAGTTCATACATGGTGTGAGGGAAATAAAGTTATGGAACACATTTCTTCACTTGATTTCCTTGGTTCAGACCCCATATGATTACACAATATTCACATCTTGAAACCCTAGGGGGTGAATCTGGTTAGAGGGGATGCCCTTAGACTTCACTATTTCAAGCCTCCTTAGGCCCCACCTTCTCTAGGATAACTGTGGATTACTGTGTCCTTTTTAAACCACTATTTTTAATTTAATAAAAATTTACATGATGATTATGAACAAGAATAATTCAACTAAAGCCATAATAAGTCATCCCCCCTTTCCCACCACATGGTCAAAACCGGGGTACTATCACTACCCTTAAACATCCTACATCTAGGTCATGGTTAATAAGGGTAAACAAATTATAATTTTTTAGTTTGTCATTAGACACCCAATTATTAACATTTTGTATCATTTTAAAACTTTCAATTCCATACCAGGAACTATTTTTAGTTCAATTACACAATAAAGGAAAAACATTTTAATTTCAAAAACTTACCCAAAACCCATTTTCCCATGTGTACCTAAAAATGATGCATGTAACAATAATAACAGAGTGACTAGAACGATGCATGAATACTAAAATCACATACCATACTAGTACATGAATAAAAAATCAGAAAATATCATAAACAGGAATCACATCACACAACAAGTGCATCACTCAAGTTGAAATAACATCCAACTATAACAAAAGACATCAATAAAAATAATCCCACCCTAGGTACTTGGGTTTCCCCCTGTACATGGGTTATATACTCCCATGAATGAGCTCATAACCAAGGATTGTCTCTTCCTAGTCTTCTGTTTAAATTTTACAAATAGTAGGAAAAAATAAAAGCAAATAAAACTGGGCTCTGATACCACTTTGTAATGTCCCGAACTGAGTTCCACTCACAGGTTCCCCAATCTCGTGGGTTACAAGATCTCAAGTTTTCCTCCCCATATGAAAGAGGCTTCCAACTAGTAATAATGGTCTAATATAAAATATGTAGAGACTATACCCTCTATATTAGAGTAATAATATAGCATAAATATAACAATAATAACCAAATTATATAACCAATAACCAGACAAACCAGTATAACATGAGGACTAAAATAGGAATACGATATCTAACATTAATATTAGATATGTCATGCCATAATAAGTGTCAAGTGTCAAATAAAAAACCTAAACATAAAGACACTAAAAAATAAAAGAGAGTCACAACACAATTTCTGGTTCCCTCACCCATAATCCATCCCAAATCATCCATCTAACATAGGGCACTTTCCATTATCCTACAATGCAAACATGAAGTCTATTCGAGTAACGATCAGGTAGCTCGAGTAGGGTGTGAGTACAACTCAGTAAGCCACTAACAACGATATATAAAACAATATCCAATCAATAATAGTGTATGCAGTTGTATAAAGAATAAAGTACAATGTATAAATTAAATAGTTATCACATTTCATTATTCTTTAATTAACCACATAGTAATACACACTTTTTGAAATTTTATAAATTTTATCTTTCAAAATGGACTTCATTTTTGGATTCTTAATACCGAAATTAGCCTATGGTGAATTTTTGGTATTTTTCTAAATTTTTTCAATTTTTGATAAATAGTGAAAAACACAGAGTTATTGGTTAAAACCGACTTTTTATTTAAATAATTATTTATTTTATTTAAATTTATTTTAGGTCAAAATTGATACGTAATACCTATATAAGTTTAATGTAATTCATTGGATTCATTTTATAATAATTTTAGACATATAAAAATTTTATTGAACTTTTCACCGTCTTTTACCCATCTCCTAGGAGAATTTGAAAATTCACATAAAAATTAATTTCACCATTTCTGTAAGTGGAATTTAAAAAATACGAGAGACATGGTTAATATAAAGGAGTACAATTTGGTTCAATAAGATAAAAATATTTTTTTGTGAATAGTAACTTTTTATTTTATTTACCACGATAAAAAGTAAATACTGTAATTAAGGGTAAAAATGATATTATTATTACCCTAACACATGTCCTAATTCTATTGGATAAGTATAATTCGACCAAAAAAAAACCTTTGGAATAAAATATGAACCACTTTGGTCCAGCTGGATTAGATTAGGACATTTATTATTACTTAATTCAAAGAAGAGTTAAGAGTTAAAATCAAAGTTTAATAACTAAAACATTTTAATATAGTGTTATACATAAGATAAATTCGATTATAAATATTCATTAGAAATATAAAAAGATTTCCTACATAATGGTATTTTATTTATAATTTTTAGACATTATATAATTTGATTTGTTTATGACACAATGATGATGCATTAATTACCGTATTAGTGTAATATTAAAATAATTGATATTATAAATACACAAATAAATATAATTTGAGACTTTTTATGAATTAAAATACTTTTATAGGTTAATATGACATATTATTATTGGTTATATGAATTTTATTCAAAGTAATAATTCTGTTATGAATTTATAAAAAACAAAACACCCAATAGTGTCAAAATTGACATAAAAGAGTTTTTAAAACAAATATTATATTATTAATTGATATTACATTCCTAAAAATCTAAGGTTCAGACAAAGGACTTATATAATGATAGGTGTATCATTAATGGACAACTTGGCTGACTCTTGGAAGTATATAGTATGTTTATTAACTATATAATATAAAAATACAAAGAGACATGGTAAAGGTCAAACTATTTAACGAAGAGTTAAATCTAAAAGATAAGGTTACTATAGTGACCCAAAACTGTATAAAATCTATTATTTGAGTGTTTTTATACCCATACCCACCTTATAATTTTAATAATCCACTTTGGAGCCATTAGGAACTGAATATGAATTTATTATAAATTAATACTTTAAGTTTTTCCTAAAGAGTCCCTCCTCCCCCTTATAAAAGGACACCACTTCTAACCAATTCCTCACACCTCTCAAGCCTTTTGGATCGTCCAAACTCTGACCAATTAAGATCCCTATATCCCTATCCTCCTCCTAGAAGCATTAACTTAGGCATAAGGCACTTCAAGAGTCCTTTTTAGTTCAAACCAAAGGGAGTTACCCAAATTAAAGGTAACAATTTCTCTTAGTTTCTTTTCTTTTATTTTACTTCTCCAACCCCTAAACTCTTCTTATTATTTTCTTTTGTAACAAAAACAGTATCCTAAATATACTAGGATATTTTTATGAGAATTATTATAACTACACTTACACACACCTCCATCTAATGGGTGAAGTACATAATGTTTCTGTGGATGGAAACCAAACGCCTCACGAAACGATGATTGTTCAATTATCTCCTACCACCTCTAATGGTGACCATTATGATGGAAATCTAATTAAATATGATACTAATGATATTTATTTTTTATATAATCTTATATAATTCCATTTTAAGCATACCATTATTCATTTCATGTTGTATATATATACGATAATTTCATTTGAGGAAGTGCGGACTACCGCCCCCTCAAAGTGATATGACTCGTTCATACCATACATGGAACATATAAAGGATGGTGTTAATGAACTTAAGTAACACATATAAGATATTATATTATACTGGAATAATAATATACCTATGTATCATTTGGTTTTTATTCCTTTTAAAATGAAAAATGAAATGGAAGTAGCGTTCGTGCGTACGTACGGATTACCGTATCCACGAACGCGATGAGATTCATTTCCCCATTATATTAATTCAAGACTAATTCTAATTTGATGATTAAAAGTAATGTTTAAGGACTTTATAAAATTCATTATATAAATAAGATACAACCTATCCATAACAAACATGTCTTACGTAACGAAGTATATAAAGGAAAACAAATTAGTTAACACCTGAAACTACGATAATACTAAAATATTATTAACATAGCAATATTAAAAGATCATATATGATATCATATTTATGTATATGATTCTTGTATAATTTAATAAAAATTATTTAACTATTATACAAGAGGTTAACCTACACTCTATCAAGGAAGACTACAAGGTAAGGGTTTATTTCACAATCTCTTTATTATCCGAGGTTGTTTATACGTAATTATCTACTGGGACCTCTTTATCATCCACATCCATGTTTCTTAATAATGTATTTCAAAAAATTCTTAATATTTTACAGAATATGGGTTAAATTCATTTATACCCTTGTTTTAATTTTTATAATAAGTTTAAAAAGGAATCTTTACGTCATTTTCAAAACAAGGACCTTTTTAACCTTTTCGACAAATTAAGGTAAGAATGTATTTTTTTAACTTATACGGTGGGTGCGGCTATTTTCCACCATTGTAGAATCTTCGAAGCTTCCCTTACAAGATTTTAAGAATATTTTCAAAGTAAATGTTTTATTTTATAATTATGTAACTTTGAAATTATTTAAAAAAAAGAGATATTTCTCTCAAATAGTTTTGATTTCATCTATGTCAACATCCTTTGATGGATTTTAAGCTTATTTGAAGTTGATTTATTATGATACAAAACTTACATATTGTATTTAATGTTTTATGATATGTTTGACTGTGGATGTATTATTTTTTTACCATTCATGGTTTATGGAGAAAGTATTTACATTTCGTATGCTAGTTTTAATATGAATGTTTATGTTATCTTTAAACCTGTTCATATGAGGAATGCATTAGACTTAATAAGTGATGGGTGGAGACCTCTATAGATCCTCGATGCATCGGTAGGTCTCATGAGACAAACTAGTGTCTTGGCATGAGGCCTTGACAAAATATTATTTGTAGTCATGTCACAAGGCCTTTGCTACGTGGTTATGATAGTCTGGCATTATGCATTCCATCATTATGAAAGTGGTTAGTGATATTGCATGTGATTATTCGACTAGTAGAATACCCATGTGAATAAGTAAATGACATTAATTCATTTTATTTTTTCCATATTATGCTTAAGTTCAAGTTTAAAAGGATTTTGTTTTAGTTATACATTGCCTTACATGTTTATACTTATTTATGAAAGTTTCCACTGTATTGTCATCCTTACTGAGCATCTGACCTCACCCCTTTATATGTTTTATTTTTCCCAGGATTCCAAGAAGTGTATTGTAATTGATATACAGGGTTAAGACAATGGAATAATGGAATTCATAAAGGATTATTTATGTTGTTTTGTATATTATAAAGTGTAATGTAACATTCATGTATGTAATATATTTTCCAAGACTGCTAAACTGATCGGTCCTTCGGGACTTGATTCCTTGTAATCATGCCAATGTATTAAAATAATACACCGACTCTGGGTAACTGGGGTCGAGGTGTTACAGTTGGTATCAGATAAAGTTTATAAATAACCTTATAATCTAGATTTAGATAAAATCTGATTAGAGCACATAGACCTAAGATAGACTTTTAGGATTAGTATAGAAGAAATTTCTAGAATTTTGGTAATGTAGAGATTTTGTGAGTTTTCCAATAAAATATATCCCTGTCTGGATATGAGAAGGTAGAGGTGGCTCTGGAACGGATGTACCTAGGGGTAAAACTCGAAAACACCCCTTTGAGCTAGACTCGAATGGGAACTGATGCACGACAACGGGCCTTGCTGCACTCTTGGTTACGATACTCCCGGGGGATATGCTTAGGATAATTCTCATTTTCTTTACAAATCATTATGAAGGGTTTAGGAGTATATACTTCCTCAGTGAAAACATCTTTATGATTATGGATTATATCCATAAACCATTCAATTTACATTAGGTATTTTACAAGTTTGGAATTATTCATTTCAATTCATAAACTAACCTAGTTTATGCCATTGTATAGAAATGGCACCCAGTAGAAGGAATGTGAACTCCAGCAATACGTATGATCCAAAGAGAGAGAAGGATCATATCTTTCATGGTCTTAAGACAGAATTTAGAAGGGAAATAGTCTCCCACGTATTATCATCATATGAAGAAATAATATCATGTGTTGATAAGATAAGTAAAGAGTTCTCGGAGTCCTATGGATTCGAAGGGAACCCAGAGAAGAAAAGGATGGTAGAGAGAAGGATAGATAAAGGGAAGAATGTAAAGAAGGATTTTCCCATATGTGATAACTGTGGAAAGAATCACCTTGGAAAATGCTTGAAGGGAATGAGAGTATGTTATAAGTGTGGAGTAAAAGGACACCACGTTCATGATTGCGAGGGTAAGAAAAATGTTTTAAATGTACAATGATTCATCTGCAAGGAGTGGGGACACTATATGAATCAATGTTAAAATCATCAGAGTATGCCCCAAATGATGCTATTAGATAATAATAAAGTTATGATACTACCACAGATGAAGAGGAATGACAAGTGTTCTTATGTTGTTATTAAGGAATTATTTCATTTGAGTGTTGTATCAACGATGTACTGATTATATGAATTCTGGAGATAAATAAGGATTGTACTGCAGTACTATTTCATTGAGGATTTGAGATTATATGGTACTATGAAAAGTGACTCAATAACAAGTTATTTTTTTTAAAAATACATGGTTTAAGGAAAGGTAATCCTTAATATGGTCTTGATACTGAGGTAGTAATTTTGGAATAAGAGATGGTTGATTTGGATAAATTATATTGGATATTATTGACTTCCTTGGAACTGGTTAATAGTTTTTTTATTTCATTATTGTTGGAATATTCAAAATTTTTGGATATAAGGAATATATCCAGTATTCTATAAGGAATAAGGGAGCATGAATGTAATCAATAAAGGTTTTATGGTAATTCAGGATGTTACCATTTTTAAAAATAATACATGATGAAGGTGTTCACATGTTATTACATGGAAAAAAGGATCTTCATTGTGTTTAAACTCCTTATAGATTTTGTACTGTGAGTTTGGATAGAAGTATTTTGGATAAGTCTAAAGTTTGGAATGAATTATGTTTGAAAGGTTATTTTTGGATTTTTATAAATGGACAACACGCAGACCGTGTGACAACCTGTCACGTTGGACAAAGCTGCGAGAATCGAACCCACAACCATAGTGCGATTGGGATTTATCACCTACCACTAGACTACGTGAAGTTCTTGGATGGTATAATGTAGTTTTTTTTATAAAGTGTCTGATATGTGAATTATAAATTCATTATATTTGGAACCCTATACGATTAATTTTGAGTTGTATTATGTTTTAGAGTGAAGGATGAGTTTGTGGTAGAAATTTATTAATGTATAAAACTCTAATTATAAATTAAGTATATCTCCTTATGATCTTATCCAATCTCATAAATAAATTCCTCAACATTACGAAAAGGAACTTAGAACAAAAATGTTGTCCTAGATGGTACCTTAGATCATCACAAATTTATGGCTTTGTGATTGTTGGCCTTTTCATATCCATGTTCTATACCACTCTCCATCAGATTTTGATGGTTAGATTTCTCTTCCATATCCATGTTTTCCTACATGGAACCCTAGTATGTGTTATTTTCGGTAACCTTCATACTTACAACTCTTTATTTTAAATAGAGGCCTCATTAATCCATTTTTCGATGTGAGATTTCAACTAAGATATTTTGAAATGTCAACCCCAAGTTTCCAATACCGAGAATAAATTGAGAGGAAACAATTTATTGAAGTAGGGGAGAATGTAACACCCCAAGCTTCCATGATACGCTTCTCTTTGAATAATGTAGTAGTGTGTATTGTATGCAACTTCGTGTTCTAACACACATCACAACCAATCAAACAAGCCGTTATGAATAGTAATACCCACTTTTTGAAATTTTATAAATTTTATCTTTCAAAATGGACTTCATTTTCGGATTAGGAATATCGAAATTATCCTAGGGTGAATTTTTGGTATTTTTCTGAATATTTTCAATTTTTGATGAATAGTGAAAAACATTGAGTTATTGGTTAAAACCGAATTTTTATTTAAATAATTATTTATTTTATTTAAATTTATTTTAGGTCAAAATAAATACGTAATACCTATATAATTTCAATGTAATTCATTGGAGTCAGCTTATAATAATCTTAGACATATAAAAATTTTATTGAACTTTTCACCGCCTTTTACCCATCTCCTAGGAGAATTTGCAAATTCACATAAAATTTAATTTTACTGCTTCTGTGAGTGGAATTTCAAAAATATGAGAGACACGGTTAATATCAATGAGTAAAATGTGGTTCAATAAGATAAAAATAATTTTTTATGAATAGTAACTTTTTACTTTTATTTACCACGGTAGAAAGTAAATAGGGTAATTAAGGGTAAAAATGATATTATTATTACCCAAACACATGTCCTAATTCTATTGTCTAAGTATAATTCGACCCAAAACAAACTTAGGAATAAAATATGAACCTCTTTGGTCCACTTGGATTAGATTAGGACATTTATTATTATTTAAATCAAAGAAGAGTTAAAAGAGTTAAAATCAAAGTTTAATAACTAAAACATTTTAATATAGGGTTATACATAAGATAAATTCGATTATAAATATTCATTAGGAAGATAAAAATATTTCCTACATAATGGTATTTTATTTATAATTTTTAGACATTAAATAATTTAATTTGTTTATGACACAATGATGATGCAGTAATTACCTTATTAGTGAAATATTAAAATAATTGATATTACAAATACCCAAATAAATATAATTTAAGACTTTTTATGAATTACAATAATTTTATAGTTTAATATGACATATTATTATTGGTTATATGAATTTTATTTTAAGTAATAATTCTGTTATGAATTTATCAAAAAAAACCCAATAGTGTCAAAATTGACATAAAAGAGTTTTTAAAACAAATATTATATTATTAATTGATATTATATTCCTAAAAATCTAATGTTAGGAAAAAGGACTTATATAATGATAGGTGTATCATTAATGGACCACTTGGGGGTCTCTTGGAAGTATATAGTAAGTTTATTAACTATATAATATAAAAATACAAAGAGACATGGTAAATGTCAAACTATTTAACTAAGAGTTAAATCTAAAATATAAGGTTACTATAGTGACCAAAACCTTTATAAAATCTATTGGTTGAGTTTTTTTGACCCATACCCACCTTAGACTTTGAATAATCCACTTTGGAGCCATTATAAATCGAATATGAATTTATTATAAATTAATACTTTAAGTTTTTCCTAAAGAGCCCCTCCTCCCCCTTATAAAAGGACTCCACTTCTAACCAATTCCTCACACCTATCAAGCCTTTTGGATCATCTAAACTCTGCCCAATTAAGTTCCCTACATCCCTCTACTCCTCTTAGAATCCTAACCTTAGTCAGAAGTCGCTTCAAGAGTCCTTTTTGGTTCAAACCAAAGAGAGTTACCCAAATTAAAGGTAACGATTTCTCTTAGCTTCTTTTCTTTTATTTTACTTATACAACCACTAAAATATTCTTATTATTTTCTTTTGTAACAAAAACAGTATCCTAAATATACTAGGATATTTTTATGAGAATTATTAAAACTACACTTACACACACCTCCATCTAATGGGTGAAGAACATAATGTTTCTGTGGATGACAACCAAACGCCTCACGAAACGATGATTGTTCAATTATCTCCTACCACCTCTCATGGTGTACATTATGATAGAACTATAATAAAATATGATATTAATGATACTTATTTTATATATAAGCTTCTGTAATTACATTTTATAGCATACCATTATTCGTTTCATGTTGTATATATATATGATAATTTCATTTGAGGAAGTGCGGACTACCGCCCCTCAAAGTGATATGACTCATTCATACCATACATGGAATGTATAAAGGATGATGTTAATGAACTTAAGTAACACATATAAGATATTATATTATACTGTAATAATAATATACCTATGTATCATTTGGTTTTTATTCCTTTTAAAATGAAACATGAAATGGAAGTAGCGTTCGTACGTACGTACGGATTACCGTCTCCACGAACGCGATGAGATTCATTTCCCCATCATATCCATTAAAGAATAATTCTCATTTGATGATTAAAAGTATTTTTTAAAGACTTGATATCATTATGAATATGAAAAAGATACAACCTATCCATAACAAACACAGCTTACGTAACGAAGCATATAAAGGAAAACGAATCAGTTAACACCCGAAACGACGATAATACTAAAATATTATTAACAAAGCAATATTAAAAGATCATATATGATATCATATTTATTAATATTATTCTTGTATAATTTAATAACAATGATTTAACTATTATATAGGAGTTTAACCTATACACTATCAAGGAAAATTACAAGGTAAGGGTTTATTTCACAATCTCATCATTATCCGAGGTTGTTTATATGTAATTATCTACTGGGACCTCTTTTTCATCCACATCCATGTTTCTTAAAAATGTTTTTCAAAACATTATTACTATTTTATAGAATATGGGTTAAAGTCAGTTATAACCTTGTTTGAATTTTTATAATAAGTTTAAAAAAGAATCTTTACGACATTTTCCAAATAAGGACCTTTTTAACCTTTTCGAAAAATTAAGGTAAGAATGTATTTTTTTAACTTATACGGCAGGTGCGGCTATTTTCCACCATTGTAAAATCTTCAAAGCTTCCCTTAAAATCTTATAAGAATATTTTCAAAGTAAATGTTTTATTTTATAATTATGTGACTTTTAAATGATTTAAAAAAAGCGATATTTCTCTCAAATAGTTTTTATTTCATCTATGTCAACATCCTTTGATGGATTTTAAGCTTATTTGAAGTTGATTTATTACGATACAAAACTTCCATATTTTATTTAAGGTTTTGTGATATTTTTGACTGTGGATGTGTTATTTTTTTTTACCATTCATGGTTTATGGAGAAAGTATTTACATTTCGTATGCTATTTTTAATAGGAATGTTTATGTTATATTTAAACCTATTCATATGAGGAACGCATTGGACTTAGTAAGTGAAGGGTGGAGCCCGCTATAGCTCCTCGATGCATCGGTAGGAATCATGAGACAAACTAGTGTCTTGGCACAAGTCCTTGACAAAATCTTATTTTTAGTCTTGGCATGAGGCTTTGGCTACGTGGTTATGATAGTATGGCATTATGCATTCCATCATTATGAAAGTGGTTAGTGATATTGCATGTGATTATTCGACTATAGAATATCCATGTGAATAAGTAAATGACATTACTTTATTTTATTTTTGCCATATTATGCTGAAGTTCAAGTTTAAAAGGCTTTTGTTTTAGTTATACATTGCCTTAAATGTTTATGCTTATTTATGAAAGTTTTCGCTGTATTGTTATCCTTAATGAGCATCTGAGCTCAACCCTTTCTATGTTTTATTTTTCCCAGGATTCCAAGAAGTGTATTGTTATTAATATTTAGGGTTAAGCCAAGGGAATAATGGCATTCATAAAAGATTATTTATATTGTTTTTTATGTTATAAAGTGTAATGTAACATTCATGTATGTAATCTATTTTCCAAGACTGATAAACCAATCGGTCCTTTAGGACTTGATTCCTTGTAATCATGCCAATGTATTAAAATAATGCACCGACTCTGGGTAACTGGGGTCGGGGCGTTACAACCGTGATAATGAATTTCTCATCCAAGACCCCATTTAAGAATTATCTTATTTTATTTAAGATAATTCATGGGAATAATATAAAATATATTTAATATTTTTATAAAATTAATTTTAGGCACACCGGGACTCAGAATCACACATTGTCTCAATGCTTGGCTCTACAAATATATGAAAAAATATTTAAAAGTATTACAAGAAAAAAAAAGAGTCTCTAAAAACATCCCAATAAGTTATTAAGTAATAAAGGTGATGAAAACTTTGATTCCAAATCCAATAAGTTAAATAAAATGTCTACATATAAAAGAAAAAATAAGAATAATGACACTTAGAATAAGCCATGTGGAAAATCCAAACTTACTGCCAAAGTTCCTAATGATTTGTTAGTAATATGTCTAGAATATTAAAGAAGATGATCGAATTTGAATAATAATAAGAAAAGGATAATGAAAAAGTGAAATAAATATTTCCACATGAAGATAATGAAGTTTTTTATGTGAGGTGAAACATGCCTGGACACACTTCAAAAATCATTCTACAATAATTCCAATATAAGAAGAATTATTTAAGAAAATGAAAGTTACACCAGTTTATAAAAGTTCATTAAAATATCCTGATGAACTATGGTTCATAGATAAGGAAATTGAATAATTTATAATATCCACACAACCTCAATCAAAATTTAAATTCTTAAGTGGAAGTGTTAAGAATAGAGGAAATATGGAAACTTGGTTGAGAAAATTATCTTGACCCTGCTATTCACATTAAGAAGAAAAAAAGATACACCTCATTCCCTTAACCTTTGTGTTTTTTAGTTATTATTTCAAATCATAGAATTAAATTTGAGGTATGTAATCAATAGGATAAATTGAGTAAGAGGTAAAACCACCAAAATTTGGTTAGTTAAGATAAGAAAGTTTTCATCCCAGAATGGTTCCTATGTTGTAAAAGGATCATCCTTGGTAAAGATGTGTAAATTTTAAATTATGGACACCTACATAAGAAAAGATCCATTTTGATGATTTATAAACATAAAGTTTCTAAATAATATCTATTTAATAGATTCATCATTATGAAGATCATAAGTAAATTCTCTTTTATGGGGATACATTTGGTTAACGTTGAAGTTACTGCCAGAATTATAATATGAAAAATATATGGTTATTCTAGAATGTGCATAAAGATAATGTAATTGGTAAATGTATATCTTTAGTAATCTCTCATACCTGGTTACAAAAATAAAAATCTTAATGAAAATGTGGATAGATTTAATTAATCAATGATATAATAAAATCAAAAGTATGAAATTACTCCAAGCCCATCCTGCTTGTTACACTGAATGTTTTTGATTTTTTTATTAAATAGAGTGTAAGAATTTTAGGTTGGTATTCCTTAAAAAAGTTACATATCTCATTTAATTATCTTCAATATATAATAAAATTGGGAAACCATTAAATACATTTCTTTTTTCTCATTCACATGTCATCAAAATTAGTTGGTAAGGTAAAAAATTGTTAACTAAATCGAATCCTCTTGATTTATACACTGACCATGGATCCTGTAGACTTAGAGTGAAATGGTGTATGAAACATTTCTTAAGTATGGATTGATACCCATTTAACATATAATTTTTATTTATTTTTAATAAGGGATAGATAATTGAAATTAAGGTTTGGAACAAAAATGGTGGAGAGAAAGGTTGAAAATAAATGGAGAGAAATATTTACATATTGACATATTCATTTGAAAAGAACTTCGAAGGTATTAAAAACAAATAAAAAGGGAGAGATTGAAGAGACAACTTTTTTTTTGATTTTTATTTGTTTTTAATGGATATTATTATTTTTCAATGATTTTAAATAAATTATAAATATTTCATTAGTGTTAATATATTTAAGAATTTATAAAGAATAAATAGCTGGAAAAAAGTTTGGTTATATTCCCAATCTTGACGACAATGTTGATGCAACTTAGATGTATGTAGAAGTAAAAAATTTGATCAAGTCTTGATATCTTAAGGAAGTTATTTGTAATTTTTTGTTATAGTTTTATAAAAATTGGTGAGATATTATTAATGTCTAAAACATTTTCTATATGAATTTCCTAAATCAATGTGAGATCACTGATAGGGAGAGGAGATGAATCACTGATTACTTTTCTTTTTAGAAATTGTTTCTTTTCAGTTAAAACTCTATAGATGGTTAACGCCTTGATCCAATACTATTGTGTCTCTTAGAATTAACTAGAATAATTCTAAAAATAACAAGGCACATGAAAAAAATATTTACAAGGTTAAAAAAAAATACCTACTACTTTCCATGTTGGTTATTCTCCCCAACATAGATTCTACACTATGATATTATAATAAATTACAATGGTTGATATAAAGTCACAATGTTTCTCTCTTGAAACCACAAATAAGGTTCTTTATAAAACATCCCATAGTGTTACTAGAATCCACACATGCCTACTCCAATATCCACACTAGCGACTTATACTCCTGAATCACACAAGAGACTTCTCTTGATCTCAACTCCAACTGAGAGGCTTACTCCTTTATACAAGAATTGATCCAATATATAATTATTTTTTAATATTACTTCATGATCTTTATGAATCTATATTTATTGTATACCTATTAATGCACCTTTTCAAAGATTTATAGTCTTGCTCACAAATATTTGATCACCTGTATCTGATCAGTTGCCTTAGTGAAACAATTCTTAGGCCAATTATTCTTTCTACTGAAGTTCTAGCCTCAATAAATGTGTGCAAGAGGTGCACACAAATTCTTCAACAATGTTTTATGAAAGAATAATATTCCACATTATCATCTCACAATATTCTTGAATTCTATATTTCACTCCATGCATGAATTGCATGGGCACATGAAAATATCATTTTAATATTTTATGGTCTTATCAATTGAATATTCATGTATGTATTTCATGCATACACAAATTTTCCTATTTTTGTTCTAAATTAATTATACTCTATATATGAATTAATGAGTTTCATGGGTTTCATAAAAATCCCTCCTTCCTTCGTGTGAAGGGATCTCATGATTTCAATGTTTTCTTCATGTGACTAGGTAAGGCTCACGTGAACTGATATCCTTTAATCACACTACCTTCATAAAAGATAATCACCTAAAATGAGGTGTTGTTTATGGTGTCTCATCAAATGTTTCACGTAAGGGATTCACAAGAGTGTCACACAAACCCTTTAACCCTTCACATGTCATAGGTGGCCCATAGGTTCCTTCTTCTCCAGACACTAATTTTTCCATGGGTTATTCTCAAGATCTTCCTGTAAGCAATAATATCTTCACATTATATTTTTATGTGACATAGGTAGTGTTTACGGGTTCCTTCATAAGATAAGAGGTATGTCCAAGGGTTTTCCTTTACATGAAAATAAGTGATATCTATAGAATCTTATCAACCCTTTTGTGACAATATGAATGTATGTGGGTACCTTCTAAAACCCTTCATAAGACTTTGATGGCTCATGGGTTTATTCTTTGTGAGATCAGATCACATAGAATCCTTCTATCCTTTGCATGAGCGGTTCATGAAAGTGATCTATTTAGGGAGTTCGCAAAAAATATTAAAGGAAATTATAATTCTTCATCACTCATGCCTTGATTTTTATAGAGGAGAGGATACACCGCCTCTCCTCTAATTTCATGTCATGCCTAGGACTTGTTCAAATTCTTGAGGATCTTAGGATCTCATGAATGTCAAAAATTTCAGCTTCTTCAAACCTCATACAATGTTAGAGTGATCATGTGATCCACATGACTAATTAATATGATCACTTTATTGATCATGTGATTCCATAATAGGAATCCTCTTAATAATATCAAAATATTCAAATAATAATTTCTATAAAATATGGGATCAACACGCACTTGAAGAAATGTTCATATTCATGTGATGAATTTGGTGATTATTTTCATGTCATCATGTGACATCAGATGTTATCATGATGGATAATTGATCATCATAATTATTTTGCATGATCTTAAGATCATCATGTAGATGATATCAGTTCTTTCAAAAACATATGTTCTTCAAATATCAACATGCATGAAAGATGAAGTTGCATGCATTACTCTAGTTCATTCTATATTATGTCAATAATTCAATGTGTCAAGTGGAGATGTTCGGTTGTCTCAAGATCCCATGGAAAAACTTGGGTTGCTGAAGGTTGAATACAAATACCTTGTTTGAATATGCACAACATGGGATCCATAAGATGGTGGAGATCATTTAGATTAGATGAATTTTATTATTTCCGTCATTTTAATGGCGGAGGAAAAGAAGCATGTGATCAACCATACCACATTAGTTTAGTGATTATTTTTGACTTCATTATATCAATAATATGCTCCCTTTAATCATTTATAAGTGAGTATGGGGCCTTCTCATAGCCATTGCCTTTCCGTGCTGCTGCCCTTGCGACGTGGCCCATTTCCCTTTGCAGGCCTATACCCAACCCATGTACACCTTCAGGTGAATGCTCCTATATGCCTTATACATAGGCATACCCACACCTCTATATCCAGGTGTGGCCTCTTTCAATAGGATATCCCACGGGGGTTGACCCTTGGGTCCCCCTATATGTGGTTTAGGGATATCCCTTAGGGGCTTCTATGGCTGACCATCTTTTTTAATAAATAGCCCATTAGTAATATACTAAGTATGAAATTTAATTACAAGATCATCACAAATAATGTGCCAAGACGTAAACCCTTCCTATTATTTATACAAAATAAAAATTCATATTTAATATCCTTCAAATCCCCATGAATAGTCTTTATTCTTCTTCAACATGTTGCAAACAAAATGTCATTAATGAGAAAAGTATTTTTAACTTAGGATCACAACAATAATCACCAAAGTTGTAACATTTATAATTTTTCAAGTGTGACATCCAATGCCATTACATTACTCTATAACAATTTTCCTAGTATCACCACTTCATCCACTGATATATATTGACTTATTGACAACAAATGTAACCTAGGATCAACAATCTTACCCTTTTTATTTTTTGTCAATATCAGCACATATCATAAGTCAGTATGTTGGGATTACTTTCTCACCATTATTAAAAATCAATATGAAAAAGTTAAATTGGGTCTTATTTAATCATCTTTATTCTCAAAAGCATGATCATATCTCTGATAGGAAAATTTCAAGATCAATTTTAAGGAAGGAATGATCTCACATGGTTTTATTAGTAAAGATCATTTAGTTAATCATCTCTAAGCCAACATGGGATAATACAATGTATAAAATAAGAGATATACAACCAAGGATGTATAATAAATCTATAAAATAGGATGCATATAAAATCATGCTCAGAAATTATAAATTCACATATAGGGGTTGGAAATAATCATATTTATCTATGAAATGCTAAATCCTGCACATACTTTAACAAATACATTAGAAATTTCAAGTGAAAAAGATATAGAGACCACTTTGTTTTATCTTTTAATTAGAAAATAACTTCCCCTTAATAGACATGATTGTTAAAATTAAGAATACGGGATTAATGTGTGATTGTAAAACCTCATATTAAAATTTTTATAATGTTATTTAGAAGTTCTAAATTCACTATATAGTGAATATTTAACAACTTAATCACATAAATTCTCCCCCTAAAGGGATGTATCCATCTCATTAGATTCCATATATGTTAGTAAAAAATATTTCATATACAAGTGAATAAGGAGAGACCTCTTAATTTCTCAAAAAAAATATTTAATCTAAGAGATTCCAATCACTTTGGATTTATTCTTCCTTTTATATTCCTTAGAAGGTGTGATTGATATTTACTCATAAGTTGATAGTTCTGATGTGGATGTACTTTCCCTTTCATTATCAGATATATTGTTTTTTTTACTTTCCATATCATTTTCATGTTTTCTTCTTGGGCTGGTATAATTTTCATAAAATATCTTATGTCATTCCCAGTTTCTTCACACATTTCAAAATTAATAATTTTTAATTCATCATATGTAGATGAATTCTTATCAACTTTAACTTATTTAATTATCATAAATTTCTTTCCTTTTCCCTTAAAAGGGTTTTAATATTTATCTATTTGTTTAGCCTTGGCCAGATGTTCAAGATAGATAACTAAAAATTCTCTCTTGATGTTCTAATATTGT
This sequence comes from Viscum album, assembly GCA_963277665.1. Lineage (NCBI taxonomy): Eukaryota > Viridiplantae > Streptophyta > Magnoliopsida > Santalales > Viscaceae > Viscum > Viscum album. The sequence continues at coordinate 609,332 of CAUJRU010000326.1, read as the reverse complement.
TTGAGTTTATCACATAATAAAACGGTGAATTTTGCTTCCTTTACCAAATTTATTCTCTTAAAATTTACATTGTGTGAAATTTTACTTGGTGATATAACTCTACATATCTCAACTTTGTGTCCTTTTTGAAAACATTTTCCACAAAAATCCTTCAAGCATTCAAATTTGTTCTATGTTGACAATTTGGATGATGTCTTGGTCACAGGTCTCTATTTATGATAATCTGATCTCATTTTCTCAGCATTTATCACCCTTTATTCATTCCAAATTCCTGATTAATACATGGTATACCAGTATGAATAAGATTTATGACTAAACACACCACAAAACCAGCAGAATCCTCTAAACCTTGATCTTCAAGATTGGTAATAATTATTTTCTAAAGATTGTTCTTACCATGTTTTAACATATTGTGGGTGTTTCTTCTTATGATGAAACCTTCTAGGTGAATTATTCTAGTCTTAATTTTTTGGAATATGTTTCCTCATTTGTTCTTTTTTTCCATCCAGATCTATTATTATCTCTTGAACTTTCATTTTTAGAAATAACTGATGTATATTGAGATTCATTTGGTATATAAGAAACCCTTTTCTGTGGACCCTTCTTCTCAAAAATATTTAGAAGATTCACCCTTAAGCTCAATAGATTTTGTGAAGTATTATTTCATCTTCTTAAACTCACTTTGGGCTAAAAGTCATAAAGACTATTTCTCATATAATTCTACCTCTTTCTCAGTAATTTTTTATTCAAGATCATTTATCATCTTATCAAGTTCAACTATCTTCAACATGTTTTTTCTATTATCCTTAATGAAATAAATATAATAATTATTTAATTATTCTATTCCAAGTGAATTTTCATCAGAATATTTTAGTTTCCATTCATGCTCATATACCTTCTTCACATATACCCTTATCCCATTAAGATATGTCTCTTCATTCTTAAAACATTATTCATTTTCCTTTATTATTTTTCTTTTATCCTTATTGAGTTTCATGATATTCTCAAGAGTATATTATATATTATCCTTTAAATTTATTTCTAGATAAATTCTATATTTACCTTCCACACCTTTGAATGCGTCTTTTACTATTTTGGGTTTTCCCATAAAGAACACTTGATTTCTAGAAGGTAGATCATCTTCTATCCCATTGCTTGATGATAAATATTTATTAATTCACCTACTATACATATTTATTATATTTTTATTTTAGTACTTCTTATTTTTCCTCTTATAGTCACTATTTTTGTATTTCTTTTAATTTTTCTTGAAGTTGTCTTCTTCTTCATCAGATTTAGTGACATTGGATTTCTTCTTTGAAAAATCATATGAAAAATGTCCAAACTCGTGATAGTTTAAGAACTTTAGTTTATTCATTACTTTTTCTCTTTTTATATATTATACATCATTGTAAATAGGTCCCTCATTTTATTAATGTCCTCTTATGCTTCCTCATCATCAGAATCACTTGATTCTGGTTCCTCTTCAACTCTAGTTTCACCTTTTATCATGAATTTAAAGGCCATATCATCTTTTTATTTTTTTCTTAAATTCTTCTATTTTTCTCATTTCATAAGCTATGATAATGTTATGGAGTTCATCTAGTGATATATCTTCTCAGAATTCTAGTGAAGAAACTTTTGAATCAAATCTATCTAGAAAGTCTCACATCAACTTCTTCATAATAGTTAAATCATTCAATTTCTCACCAAAACCTCTGATGATACTAAAAATATTATTTAATCTAGTAAATTAGTCATACAAACTTTAACAATCACCCATTTTGATATCTCTAAATTTTATTCTCCATATTTGCAGCTCAGCTTCTTTGACATTAAGATTTCCTTTATAACTACTTCTTAGTTTATCTTAGATTTCCTTGGTGGTTTGGAGACCCATAACTTTAGTGTATTCATTTTATAATAAATACATCCATATTTCATTTTGATTCTTTACATCCATATACATGTTCCTATTATCTTCAAAATTCATAGAATCATTCTCAATTTAGGGTGGATATCCCACCATTACTACATCTCTCACTTCTACCCCAAGTGATTAGAGATACGATATCATCCTATTTTTTCATCCATGATAGTTATCACTATTAAAAATGGGAATATATGTACTATTTATTTAATTTATATTATGCATAATCAGAACTCTATTGGATATTTTAGAGGTTACCTTCACTCTGATACCAATTGAAGTGCCCCGATTAGTGTGAGATCATTGAGAGGGGGATGGGTAAATCACTGAACCCTTTTTATTTTTACAAATTATTTTCAATTAAACCTATATGGATGGTTAAATCCTCAATCCACTCTTCTTGTGTCTATAATCCTTACCTCAAACAATGCTTTAAATACAAAGGCAAAAAACACAAGGATTTACAAAGTTCAGTACAAAGGACTACTTCTTCTTGTGTTGGTTATTCTCTCCAACATGTATTATTCACTATGATTATATAATAAATTACAATGGTTGATATAGAGTCACACTATATATTTATTGAATCTATATAGAAGTTCCTTATACTACATCCCATAGTGTTACCAGAATCCACATTGAACTGCTATAGAATCTGCACTAGAGACTTATGCTCCTAAATAACATAAGATACTTCTCTTGATCTTAGATACAAATGAGATACTTCCTAATTTATATAAGACTTTATCCACTTCAGGATGATCTAATTATTTTCCTCTATGATATTGATGAATCTGTATTGCTCATGTACCCGTTCAAGTACCATTACAAAGCTTGCTGGTCTTACTCACAAATCTATGATCACTTGTATCTAATCAGTTGCCTCAACAAAAAAATGATTTTTCCAATTATTCCTTCTACTGATGTCCCAAAATGAATAAATGCGTGAAATTGGTGCACACGAATTCTTCAACAATATTTTATGAAATAATAATCTTACACAATGTCATATCACTATCTTCTTTAAGTCTCTATCCCATGAAAATATTATTTTAATATTCTATGTGCTGCTCAATTGATTATGCATGAATGTATTTCATGTATGCATGAACTATACTATTTTTTCTCAATGAATTATAATTTACATATGCATGCATGAGTTTCAAGGGTTTCATGGGTTGCATACAACTCCCTCCTTCCTTTGTGTAAAGGGATATTATGATCTCACTACCTCCTTTATGTGACTAGGTAAGGCTCACATAAACTAATATCCTTCAACCATACTAGCTTCACATAATACAATCACATTACTTGATATGTTTTCTGTATTTTACCCTAAAATTATTCACATAAGGGCTTTACAAGAGTGTTATGAAAACCCTTTTGACCTTCATGTGTCATAGGTGGCCCATGGGTTACTACTTTGTAAGAAATTGATTTTTCCATGGGTTATTCTCAGGATATTTTCATAAGTAAGAATTTATTCACATGATACTTTTGTGTGACATAGGTTGTGTATACTAGTTCCTTCAAAATATAGGAGGTATGTCCACGAGTTCTCCTTCGCATGACTGGTGGTGCTGTACATGGGATATTCTCAGCCTTCACAAAATAAGATGACTATTCATGGGTACCTTCTCAAAACCTTCATGAAAATTTGATGGATTGTTGGATTCTTCTTTATGTGATCATACCATGTATATTCCTTTTATCCTTCTCATAAATGGTTCATGTGAATTCTTTGTTTTGAGAGTTATCCCAAAATATTAAAGGACACCAACATTCTTCATCGCTCATGCCTTAGTTTTTATAGATGAGGGTACACCACCTCTCTTCTTCCCTTCATGCCATACTGAGGACATTTTTAAACAACTAAGGATCTTAGGATATCATGAATACTGAAACTTTCATCTTCTTCAAACCTCATTCAATGGTGGAGTGATCATACGATCCACCTGACTGCTTTTCATGATCACTTCATTGGTCATGCGATTCCATAGTGGGAATACTCTTGATAATCTATAAATATTCAAATGATAATTCCTAAAAAAGATGATATCATCATGATCTTGATGATATGTTCATCTTTATATGATTTCTTAGATGATTGTTTGTATTTAATCATGTGACATTTCTTGTTCTCACGACATCTTATTGATCATTTCCATTATGTTGCATGATCTTAAGATCATCATGTGATAGAATCACGAGGCTATCACTAGTTCTTATGATAGATTATTATGAAATCCTCTATTCTTGAAATAATGAACATGTATACAGGATGAAGTTTCATGCATGACATTAGCTAGTTCTATCATGTCTCAATCCCTCAACATGTCGAGTGGAGATGGCCAGTTATATCGAGATCGCACAGACAATCCTCAGGTGGAAGAAGGATGAATATAAATTCCTTATTTAAATATGCATAACACAAGATCCATATGACGGTATAGATTTCTCATATCATAAGAAACTTGTTATTTCCATCATTTTAATAGAAGATGAATAGTAGCATGCTCTCAGATTACCCACATCAGTTTAGTGCTTCTTAGTTCCTTCGATATATCAATAAGCCACTCCCTTTAAGTTTCCATAAGTGAGTATGAGGTATGCTTACAACCATTTCCTTAACACACTTCCACCCTTGTGGCATGACCCATTTCACTTAGTGGGCCTATATAAGGCCCATTCACACCTTTGGGTACATGCTCCTATGGGATTTATACACGATCCTTCCTACACCTCTATCGTCAGGTGTGACCTCTGTCATAATTCTCTCCTTTGGGGGTTGACCCTTGTGTCCCCTATATCTGGTTGAGTGATATCCCATGGGGGATTCTATGGTTGGCCATCTTTTTTAATAAATGGACCATTTGTAAAATAATAAGTGTGGAGTTGAATTCCAAGATCATCAAAAATAATGTTCCAATCCGTAAAGCCCTTTTATTCTTCATAAAAAATGAAAATGCATATTGAAAGACCTCCTTAAAATACTCATGAATGGTATTTATTATTATTCAACACTTTTCAAAAAAAAATTCATTAATGGCATAAGTCTATGGAACATAAGATCACATAAAAAATAATCAGAGTTGTAACTTGGATAATTTTTCAAGCGTGACATTCAATGCCATTACATGAATCCAGAATGATTTTATAAGAATCAACACTTCATACGCCAACACATATTTACTTATTGAAAAAAAAATAAAACCTAGGATCATCACTATTTTTGTTGTAGAAGCAATTTTTTTTCCATCATTATGGAAATTTCTTTAAGGAGTTTCTTGAATAAGTTTACTAAACCAAATGGATGAAGTTCACTTAAGAATTTTTTCTTAATATGTTTTTGAGAAAAATGTTTTCAGTCATAAGAAATTTGAAAAAATTATTGGACACATGCCAATGGACCAAATTGATTGGACGATGTTAATCATAAAAATATAATAAGATGAAGTTGATGAGACAAAGGAAAATGGATAGAGGTTTCTAAACTATTCCATCAGATGGAGTGTCCATGAGACAGAACAAGATAAAATTTATGAATGGAAAGATTAAAGTTTGTGAAATCACTGAAGGAATGTTCATAGTTACTTAATTTGATTCTAAGTGAAGTGTTATTAATTGATCAAATATCATAATTATGTGAAGATTTTATTATTTCTAATAATTTAATTGAAGTAAAAAGTATTTGAAAGAAAATTTAATTAGCTAATTTCAAAGGGGATATTGAGGAGAGACCATGAAATGTTTTTATTATGAGGATATTTTTTTAGAATAACATAGGATTCCAAAAATTGTAAAGAGATGATTGAATTTTGGAAGAATAGCTATACAGATTCCATCAAAAAAACTTGTACAAAGAGAAAGATGCAAAGTAAATAATTTATAATGAGGTGTTTAAGAAGTTGCAACTTGATAAAGAAGTCCATTATGACATAATTCTTTAGAATTTGCAGTAATTTTAAAACTCATTAATGACCTATGTGAAATAGATAGAGGATGATTTATAGAGAGATAGATTGTATGAAAAGATTATGTTATTCACTGAATGAAGTTTGAAGTTTTTAAGGGTGTTTTGGTAATAGGGAACCAGTTCAAGTCCATCGAAGGAAAAACCATCAGACTAAGGAAATTTGAACAGATAAAAGAAAGTTAAATTAATGGATAATTCTCCATCAGATGGATGATAATCAGACAAGAAATCATAATTTTATAGGATGAATGATTTAGAGGTGTTGCACTAAACTAAAGTTTCTAAGCAGTAGAATCATATGGAAGATTCTGAGCTAAGGATTTAGATAAAATTTTCCACATGGAGTCATTAAATGAAGGTTTCTGAGTAATATTCATCAAAATGAAGTTTTCATACAAGATGAAAGGACATAGATTATGGAGGTTTCCAAATAGTTACATTGGACACCAATTTTTGGATGATGTCATCAGATACAAAGTATTCAAAATACATCAGAATAAGTATTAAAAATTAATCTAATGGAGTTCTATAAAGTCACCAAAAATAAGAATTAGATAAAATATATATGGGTTTAATGGAAAAAGGAAAAATAACAAATATCTATAAACCCAATAGATTTAATAATTTCCCCATGGAAGTATACTAAATAGTATTTCAAAGGTAATACCCAAAAAAGTTTTTAGATTAATGTTTTGTGAATCATGTCAATGGCTAGAGGAAGTACCATGTAAAATATTTCATGATGTTTATATAATATTTTAAAGGAAAATTGGACAAAGTTTTACTATATGGAAGACATGTTTTTAAGTTATTCAGGATAGAATGTTAAAATAACTTTACAAAGTTTGAAAATTCATTTTTTTGGAAATGCTGAGTTGATCATTAAATGTTTCAATAATAAAAAAGAGCTTTTGTGATTCTTGAAATCTTAAGGAAATTAGAGAAAAATGTTTAACAACTAAAATGTTCTATAGTAATTGGGTATAATTCCAATTAAATTGAAATAAGTGGGAAGTTTGAAATTCAAGTTTGTGTTGGGAGGAAAAAATATAAAAGTTTCTGAGATTAACCATGGAAGAAAACCTATATAAAGGGTTGAAAATGTATGGAAAATTCATGGAACAATATTAACATATGTTGGAGAAAAATTTCTGAATAATTTTTTTCATAAGAATTTTCCAACCATCTTGCATGATAAATTTTCTCATTTGGGATGAAGTTTGAGAGAAGAAGTTTTGAACTGAGAAGGGTGTATAGGATATATCTAAAGCATCGAATGAAACTAAGCACAAAAAAAATAAATGAATAAGAGAACATCAGGAGGAAAGGTTCAAAATGAAGAAGGAACAAAAGAATAAAGGAGGATGGATGAACTGTTACATTAATAATCATAATTAGATAAAAAGGATCAGAAAAAGCTGTTAGATAGAAAATCTTTGAAAAAAAAGAATAAGGAAGAAAATGAAGAAAGGGAATAAATTAAATATCCACATATGTAACCTCACTAAACAAACATCATCAGAAAAATAGGAATAGATAGATAGGATCGTATAGAGTAATCAAATAGACTAGTTTTATATGGACTATGGAAGGAGTTTTAAAGTTACTTTATTACTGATGTGAAAGTAACAAAGTGAAGAAGAAGAAGAAAGTGAAGAACCAAGAAACACTATAATATCTAATAGAAGTATCATCTAGTGGAATAATTTATTGGTGTTAGAAAGTACATAAAAAAGGTGAAGAATATATTTATAGGTAGTATAAATAACCAGTGAGGATCTATAAATTGGAAAAGTCTTTCACCAGTCTAGGGAATAGGATTGTTTCCATCCACTCCTAAAGTTCAGTGGTTCACACTTAGATAAGGATTATTTTATATCCACACCACTAAAAATGGAATCATTTTATACTAGAGAATCTGTGTACTGGTCATGAACATACATGGAAAGGACTAGAAACTCTTATTGAGTAGTGAACCATGTAAAAATATCATGTCCCAACTTTACTTGATTTCATACAATTTCATACAATAAATAAAAGAGAATAAGAGAATTAAGATTCTAAAAAATCTAGAAGGTAACAAGATAAAATTTTATAAAAGATGAAAATTTTTCTAACACTGATTCACACCCCTCTCAATGTTGAGTATATCCCAAAGTGTTCCTCTCACAAACTTGAGTTTCACTGCAAAAATAATCTATGTCTCAAATCATATTTCCTAAAAGCATGAGTTCATCCAAATGATGATCAATGGATCTCAGAACTTGGATCCAATATGTTCTTCATCTTCTCATTTTTCTCACAACTCCAATAACTTAGGATGACCACACACATAAAATAAAGACTCACAAAACTACCTAACCTAGAGACAAGTTTCTATATTAAATCAACTCATGATTCTCTTCATATGATCTTTCCATGTGAACCGTTGATTTAAAAATTCATTAATAATCCAAATAAATCCCTTATAAATAGGCTCAAAAAACTTCATCCAAAAACTTGAATAACCATATTCACAATATGATTGTAGGGTTTATGACATGAATCCCTTTATTATACCAAAATTATTCACTATTATTGTACCACTTGAATTCTCTTTACGACTCGAATTCCGTAGGCTCATGATAATTCATGGTGTGAATTCATGATCCATGATATGAATAAATTTCAAACAAAATCACAAATTCTTCCTTAATTATACATAGAAAATATCACTATGTGAATTCCTATTCATGATATGAAGTTATTATTCTATATCTAGACCATTTTCTACTCATATATTTGTAGAAAAACTCATTATGTGAAAATCTATTTTACATCTTGAAACTTGTAGCTGAAACCTTAGAAATTATAGCCAAACTCAAAAACACTTGAAAGATTCATAAAACTATTTTCCATGATATATACTCCATAAAAAATATATCAAGAACCATCATAATTAGCGATTACCTCAAAAAATGGTTTTCAAAAAATACAACAACCCAAACTCACCAACACGCCATGGGATCTTCAATATTCCTCAAACAACGCCACAAATCCATGGGGTTCTTCATTTGTTTTCACAATTACTATTATAGAGCATGAGTGAGTTAAAATTTAATTTTTATATAATAGTTTAAATGACACAACACATGTTGAAACCCTCAAATTAATTCTTAGGAATTTGAATCCATCAAGGGATGAAATGTGGATATGAAATACTCATAATTAAAAATTTATAGGATGGTTTCAAGACCATATTTTTAAGGAGTCAACTACAAATATGAATTCAGTTTCATAATAAATTATATGGATTGCTAGAGGACCAAGTGTGCATGTATTATCTTATAATTTTCATGTAATTAATGGTTATATTTTATATACAAGGGAACATGATAAACATAGTACCATGAAAAATATTGTAGTTAATATTTTTCAAGAAGGGAT